>CAJPEV010001109.1:3421-77531 GCA_905338385.1 Darwinula stevensoni
GCATAGGAGGGGTACTTATGTTCCTGCCTTGTTCTTACTATATAAGAAGTGAGAGGAGATGAACAAAAGAGCTGATGAGATTGCTTGAACAAGAAAATGAGTAAAATCTCTTGCATATGACTATCTTACTCCAGTTCTAGCCTACATACTGCAAGATATCCTGTATCAAACAAGCATCAAAATGTGTATGCGTGCACACCTGCATGCATGATTGTGTGAGTTCAACTGATGTAAGAGTTGAATGAAATGTGGAACAAGAACCCCTAATGTCTAAAAAGACAAATTCAAGTCTTAATTTCATAGGATCATTCATCCTAAAAACAAGGGAAAACTTACCAAATGTCCAAGGAATAGAGGAAGAGGGTGGTGGCTTTATTGATAAAGTTAGTTTCCTTCTTCCCTTAACACGTTGGCGACAATGCATCCTGATGCCAGGATACAGATTTTTTTTCAATGAATGGAACTGTTGAGAACGTTCCAGAAGATTATGATTTCGTAATTACTGATAAAAATTCAAAAAAATTCAACATTTAAAAAAAACTCAGCAAAAAAAATGTTTTCTGGGACCATGCATCCTGATGGCAGGACGCATTTTTTGACAAAAAAAATGTGCGTGGTCCCATGCGGCGGACAAGCAAAAATAGGCTGGTCGTCAACGTGTTAAGCCACTTTGCTATCATGACATTGTTGAGAACAAACAAGGAGCAGAAATGTTCAAGATTTGCTTCTGGATGTGAGTCAGTGTCCTCTTAGAAGCACATGCATGCAATAGACATGGAGAGTGGTAAATTAGAATGGAAAATGCCATTCATTCTTTACCTTGTAGTATTTGAGTGCTTGATTGCATCACCAGCCTGATGTATGTTGAGTATTTCAAGCAACCAAGATCAATTAAATGCTAAAACTAGTTGACAATATTTCACTGAGAAACATCCTCCTGGCATGGCATCGCAATGAAACACCCAGCAAAAAGGGTGCAAAACCAGTAAGGTTTGAGCAAAAAAGTAATTGGCATTAACCCTTGGAAGTCCAGAGGGAGGGTTTGCTCCAATCCACTAATTCTTCTAAACACCATTAAGGATTTCTGTTTCATAATGGGTTCCTGAATATGTCTTCAGGGCAATTAGTATAACTTCCTACCTCATTAGGGTGTTTAGCAAGTTTTCACAATGAAAAATCAACTATATCCTTTAAACTCATATACATATTTCATAACACATTTGGAGTAGGTGTACCAATTTTCATCAATATCACTCAGCTCCTTGGTGTTGCAATGTCAATGTTGGACAGTGCATTTGCTCCAAATCAAATTTAATTGGCCTTCCTAAAGGCCAATAGCCAATTCACTTCCAATTTCAGTCATGTGAGTTATATGAAAATACCAGTGATATTTTCTTTTGTCAAAACTATTGGCTACCAAATGGAAATGCAATTGAGTTAAAAGTTTTATATTTAGAATGTAAAGGATTGCTTGGATGGCTTGTATTCATCAGGACCCTTTTGCATGCAGTGGGAAGTATACTTCCCAGAAAATGTTCAACCTTTCTGATGCCCTGGGAAGGTTGCACATATACAAAATTTGCCTGCAAAAGGGTTGGCACAAGCAAATGGATCGTACTTCTGTGTCTCATAACTCTAGGATTGAAGACCAAAGTCTCTTAGTTGTGTCAGCCAAGCAACCACATCTACAACTTGTGCATCCCAGGACCCCTGGGGCATATGGGCTGGCCAGCACAAGAAACTTAGTGCAACCCCTGCTCTACATATAATTTGAAAATAAACCCACTCTTTTTCAAAGGGATTTTTCTATGTAGACATTTGTCACTACCGTTCAACTGCATCTGCACAGAGATGACTAAAAATTTTAATGTCAAGCAAGACTCTTCAAAAGGAAACTATTCAAGAGTGCAATCCCACTCGGAAACTAACAGTGCCATTCAACATTTATGGGTCATTGTTAATCAGAAATGATTACTGATAATTAAAGGGTGAAAGCTGGAAAATAACATATTGCAATATAGGCATTAACTTATGGAATCTGTTTTTTTTGTGGATGCATACATTTTTTTTGCATGAAAACTCACCAGAGGAGTGAGTGGGAAGTGCTGAGGTGAGAAAGACTCATTTTCCTTGTTGCTGTGGCTATGTGTCTCATCCTTTTGAGGTGGTTGCTTTCTTCCAATGGTAATGGGGAAACATGACCTATTAGAATTCTTCTCCAGCACAGTCATTACCTTCTCCACATCCAAGCAATGACTGTAGCACTAAGTACACCAGCACAAAATTCCATTCATATTAATGCAAGTCATGCCTCAATTACACACTGAAAAAGTTTCAGATGCATGTAATTTAGTCATACCTCTTCAGAATGTTTGACCAGATCTTGAATGGATGAATCCAAGTTGAAATATTCTTTCATACTTGTTGTCCATGTCTTCCCAGTCCCATCAGTTACTTGTATGTTACCTTTCACTTGAGTTATTCTTTCTCCTAAGAAACAAATGGACCCTCACTTTGTTGCATGTTTGGATGAAAAAAAAAAAATGAAAGCAAGATGCTTCCATACAAGTTCCAGTACTAACCCTGATAAAAGCAAGCCTCAAAATCATGTTCTGGTTCATTTTCCATCAAATGACACTTGGCCCTGGAACTATACAGCGTCACCTTAGGTGTTTTTGCTTTCACTAGGCTGATGAAACGAGCAGCATAGAGATACTTCTTCCAATATTTTTCAGGAAGACTTTCAAAGTTGAACAGCCAATCAGCTCCTTCTGGCGGCACTGGGGGAGGATCATCCTTAGGCTCTGAACCTTTCCCACGATTGACACGGTACATCACTACCTACAATCATACAAAACATGATGGTAAGTTCAGATCCATCAACTCTCCAGATTCTCAATCTATTTTACATTAGATAACAAAGAAAGGAATACTTACTGATAAGGGATGTAAGGAAGACACATCAACATCACACCTGATGTTAAAGATTTAAAAAAACATTGCAGATCTAATATTTTTCCAGATGAAATATGATTTTACACAAGAGCAAAATGAATTCCTATTCCCTTGGTGCTGATACAATAGGCCTGAAGAAATAAATAATGGGCAAGCACATCCACTGAACGTTGGGCATTGCATCTGTCACTGTGAATATGGATTTTAAAAGTAGGGTTAACAGAATGGAACAGAGTTTTCAATTGATTGCAATCTCCACCCTTTTCTGTATGACACTATGTCATCCAGCTAAGGGAAATCTACTGTCTCAAAATAACTGCCTCAGGCAAAATCAGTGACTGAAGAGTGAATTAAACAATTTCTGCTTATGACATTGTAGGAGGGGATGCAATCAATTGAAAATCACTATAGTTTTGGAAACATCCATGTATCAACCTGAACCAACTGTGCAGCATTCATGCTATGGCAAGCCATATCTGCATTGATAGATAAAAATGTTTTATCTGGTGGTGAAAGCCTTCAACCTGCATTGTGCATGGCATGATAGGCTGAGCATTATTGAGATATGTCATCTACAGCAAACATTCTGAACTAAGATGTCAATGAAATAAGCATTGCTAAAAGCATAAAATTATGATATCTTACAGCAAGGCAATCTGATTGTGACTTTTGGACCATCCTGTACAATATTTTTGGAGGAAATGAGGCTAAAGACATCTGACAACAACCTTGGAGGAACTGATGTCATTGAAATGAATGAGCCCCACTAAGCCTAATTGATGATGTCAGCAGCAATTGGTAGTCACATTATAACATTGAGGCTAAAACCTAACTTTAGCCTAAGAAGTTGATTGAAAACTAATAAAAGGCTGAGGAATTGAATGTCACCAGCTCTTAAATGCTTAAGCATGTGTAAATTACACATTCTCATTAAAGGGGGAAACTTTTAAAACCAAAATTGCTCAGCCAATTTTGGTAACCATGAAAACCAGGCCAATACTAGGCATATGCAATGTGGATGTAATACCTATAGGGACCTATACCCAGTCTCAGAGAAACAATTCAGTGGTAAGGAAAGACCCCCAGAACAATATTTGGCCTAAGCAAACTAGTCATATTAAGAAAGATGGGTGTGGCAGTGAATTTAGTTTCAAGAGAGAAAATTTGAAGTAAGAGACGGAAACCATGTTCCCTCAATTTAACTTTCAGATAATTCTAGCTTTCAGAGAATTCTAGCTTTGTTGATGATGTGCTCTCTCAATATTGGTTATCAGATATTGTGGGGTAGAATATTGTATTATCAGTGTATCAGAAAAACTCAATTCTGTTACATCCCTACTTATTGGACATTACCCTGAGACCATCTTCTGAGATTCTGCAGACATCCACCACCTTCTCAATCCCATGCCTTGTTTTCAGGAACTCAACACAAACTTCACTATCCTGAAGGATACTCAAGATGGCATTCTTTGTCCTTTGTCTCATTGGTTTCAGTCTCTTAGAATTCAGAGGCTCTGTAAGATTCCATAATGTTTCTTTGGGCGTTTCCTGCTCTTGCTCTTGTTTGTTATGTTTTTCCAAATCTCCACATTGACTGTGATGACACTGGGAATGGCAGCAGTAACCAAGATTGGTCCTTCTCTGACAGGATATTGAGCACAGTCCATGTGCATCATCTAGGGGATGGAGGGGTTGTGTTGAATAACCAGGATGAAGATGAGGTCCATGGTGATGAGATTCAGGCATATGCCAACTTCGGGGTCTGCTGATGCTGGAAGGCCTTTGACATTGCTGACACATCACAGAAATATCACATTTTCCATTTGAAATGCCTTGAGGCAAACATGCACTATGATGCGCAGATGTATTTTCAGAAGCCTCATCATCCATCTGCACAGAATATGGGCCCAGTAATCCTTCACTGCAAGTGGATCCATCCACAAGTTGTGGGTACTTGTGACTATGAACTTCCATTGGCTTCAGAGGACCTTTCTGTTGAATCCTTTAGAAACAAAAAGTAGGTACAAGAGTACAAACACATATCACTCACCCTAAGAACTTGATTCCAAATGACAATTAAGAATGCACCTCACCTGGTGACACAAGAGGGAGTTGTCTCTTGAAGAGATAGTTTCTTCACATCTTTCAGAATCAGCTTCTCAGGCAAAGGATTCATTGTTAAAATGTTAGCTGGTTGGGATCTTGTACTCATAGTTCCCATCCCACTATCCAAGGAAAGCCCACTTTCCCCATAGAAAGTCTAGAAAGTAACCATAAATGTAATGTCAAAAGCAGTCAATTTCTAACCATTATTGCAATACATAATAAAACAATTTCTGTGCCATGGACAGTGATTGCTGTCATGAATCTTTTTTCAGACCTGGGATACTTTGTACGTAATTTGAAGTGGAATTCATTTCTTGGTAAAAAAAATAAAAAATTTAAATTATGATTTTTTACTAGTTCCAGAGATTTCACCATTTTACTGAATGCATATGTAAAATCTACAATGTAGGAAATAGTTCTAGCAGCAGCAAACTTGGACACTGGAAAAAGTTTTGGCACAAAAAGGGTTAACTTCACTAGAAACAAGGAAATGGAATCAGTTAATAATGACAGTGCACCTGAAAGCCACTAGACAAGATCATACCTGGTTGTACTTTCTCATGAAAGGATGAGTCAGAATGTTACTGAGCTTCATCCTTTCCATGGGATTTTTTTTCAATAACCCAGAGATGATATCCTTTGCTTCTATGGTGAGTCCATCAGGGATCTATAGAAAATGGAGAAAAAAACATTATATCCATACTTACAGCAAGAAACCCATACATAGAAAGGGGTAGTGCATTTGCAAACTTTCCATTTCATTGGTTTTCTTTCACAAAACTTTCAATTTCAACTTGCTTGCATAAAAACAAGGGCCACGGGTGAGAATATGTGGTGTTAAAATTTAATAAATAACTATGGTAAACACCCCAGTTCTTGGCCATGCTGATACAATTCCCATAGGAAGTGGACACCCTGTGTGCAAACTGGGGAAACACTAGTAATAGTTCCTCGTATGGGAAGATGTTGATAGAATCAAGCTTAACTAATTAAGCTAGATTTACGCCTCACTGGCCAACAACTAGAGACCAGCCAGAAACTGGGGTGCTTACCCTATGCACCTGTTGCAAAGAAACAGGAATTTTAAAAGTGACCTCCAGTTTATTGGTGCACAGCATATAGGCACCTGCTTCAAGAAGTAGTTAGTGAGGTGACATGGAAGGTGATCTAAAACAACACATACAAGCATCATGCATAGATATCAATCATACCTCATAATGTCCCATGACAACTTTAGTCAGAGTGCTTCGTATTGCTTGGCTGTCAAAGGGGGGTTTTCCAACAAGCATTGTATAGAGCATGCAGCCAACACTCCAGACATCAGTTTCCAGGCCATGTGAACTTCGTGTTGCCACTTCAGGAGAGATGAAGTTTGGTGTTCCACACATGGTCAGATGCCGTTCATCAGGTCGATTCAACTGAGTGGCCAAGCCAAAATCTCCTATTTTCTGTGTTCAGATTATAAAGGAAAAATTCATCTGATATGAAATTTCCTTGTGAATGTTCATGAGAGAATTAAATGATATAAGAAAAAATATCAGTTGAGCAACCATGAACATTAAACTTACAGCATCCATATCCTTTGTCAGTAAGATATTAGCTAATGTGAGATCCCTGTGGAGAATCTTGTGTTGTTGCAGATAAAGCAGTCCTTTCACTATCTGCCTCAAATAATGTGCAGCTGTCAAAAGAATAAAAAGGATATCACTCTTCATGAAAGTGAATAATACATTATTCAGAGCATAATAAAATATAAACTCAAACATTTAAACCCTTTCTTTTTCATTTTTCAGGAGACAAATGGAGTATGGCTTGGACACCAAAGTTACCTCAATCATTGACACCACAAGGAGATCATCCCAAAAGAACAAGATGCAATGAGGAAAAAGGGATGGCAATTGGTAATTCATAAAAAGTCCTCTTCAATGTAAGCATTATATACAATAAGAATAAACTATTGATATTCTTTCAAAATTTTACACAAACAATGCTTTATATGCAATTTAACACACAATTTACAAAATTTAAGTGAATCTGAAGTCAAACTGAATCCACATATAAACTTGGTCAGTTCATTTAAGACAGGCAATAAAACGGTCAGCAAAAAAAAAAACAAAACAAAAACAAGCATGGCTGTTCAATAATTTATTCACAAGAGTGTTAGAATCCGATGAAGAAAGTAATGCATATAAATGATTCAATTCTTTGTGAAGTAATTAATATAAAAATTAACATTTCCAGTTGGCCTCTGCTATTTAAGAAAATGGCTGCCTAATGTGATTGGCAATCTGACTCTTACGCAATTATAACATGCAGGTTCTAGAGTTTTGGAAATTGACCTTCCAGTATGTAAAAAAGTAAAAATTTGGGTTGTTCAGTAGTCATATTTTATTCAAGTTCCACTTAGTCTGACATATGCTAAGCCCCTCCCACAGATCTTTCCAGGTTAGCACTCCTTCTGCAACTTCTTTTTTTGTTGACACTACCATAGCCTTTCAGTATTATCAATCTTCAGCAGAAATGACATTGGCAGGCACCACACTCTACACTTCAACAAGCTGTCCACACACAAGAGCCCTGCCCATGGCAGGACAAGCAGAGGCATGGGAAGGGGAATTTTTTTGTCAGGGAGATTTAGAATCCCCTAGGGTGCTATGACATTAACAAGAGATTCAGACATTTCCAATATACCTGCAGGTTTATCAAGAGTATGCTTCTCACAAATAGATTAAAAATTCCTCTGAATAAAAAAAAAACCTATGATACATAAAACAAAAATAAGGAGAAAAAAGGATATTACACGTTACACTCGAGAGGAATCTGATGTAAAATAAGGAAGGCAGATGAAGCACAGTAAGGAGTTTAATTATTGAAAAGCCATTCCAAACATGGCTACTGGCAGCAAAAACAAGGGGCTCCCAAGTGACATTTAGGTAAATTGTTTATCAGAGTTGTCAATTGAGCTAAGACGAGGATGTCCATGAAACGTCACCAGCTACAACAAAGACCATAATGTGAAGAGCTTAAGGAAAGGGAAGATGGGTGCACTTGATGGTCATGTCCTATAAGCAAAATATAAACCTTATTTGGCATTAAATTTTTTAAAATACATAATTTATTAAATTTGAGGGCATTTTGCATAAAATGCCAAATCTGATTGTCTCTTTCAAGACTGTCAATCAATTTTCCTTCATCAAATTTCTTTGAACATTGAAGACCCAGGAGATTTATTACCTACAATTAATATGAAGCTCATGATGTATTTTCATACATTATTGATTGGAATCCTTTGGTTAATTGTGTAACCTGTTAACTGACATGTTTTCTGACTTGTTCCAAAAATTGTATTTCTATTAACATGTTCACTGCCAAGGTAGTTTTTCTAATTCTTTCCTATGGCATCACATGACTTGTTGGCATGTCACACAGTAAGTTTTTATTTTACCTTGGTGTGGTACAAAAAATGACATGCTGGCATGTTGTGTGGTAGTCAACATTTAAGTTACATGGTGATATGTATCAAATTGAGCTAAGTCAACTGTGGCAGAATTGGAGTGAAATTTCTAAATTGACTTGTCAATTTTGGCAGTGGATGTGTTAACAACTATGATGCATGCCTTCTCTGTTCTCAAACATTAAATGAAAAGAGAAAATGTGACTTTGGTTTATGATTTTCCTTTTATGTTTTTTACTCTCCCAATCAATCAGAGTAGGTAAATACTCTTTAAAAAATAATAATATGTTTCAGTCCTGCTCCACTTTATTTTTTTGATACATCATTTTCACAATGTTGTCTACTTTTACACATAATGCCCGATTACTTTATCTCATTTTCATCTTTATGTGAACTCAAGAACTCACTTGGAATATTGGTTTCTTCTCTTATTCCTTCACACAAGTCATTCATGTCAGGAAAACTATGAGACTAGAAAAAGGGACAGCATTGATCTCTACTTTCAGAGATTTTCCCATCTCATTAGAACTTTTCCCTAGCTATTGGGTTACCATGAATTCAGGCTCCCAGTTGATATAGTTCCAAAGATGGGTGAAGGTTCTAAAACTGCTCACTCTTCTAGCCTATAATGAGGAAGCAAGAGGCTCACCTTGTGCTTCACTTAGCTGTTTTCCATGGTTCTTCAAATACTTTTGGAATTCCCCATTGTGGCATAGTTCAAGAATAAGATACACATAATTCTCATCTTCAAAGAAAGTATACAGTTCAACAATGCTGGGATGCTTCAAGCGATAGTGAATGGAGACTTCCTGCTGGACTCTCTTTATCATCCCAGAAGAAGACATAGCCTTCTTATCAATCTGTAACAAAATCAATTAGAAACCTACCCTTTGAACAATTTCTTCAGTCTGAAAAAGCCAATTCAAATAAGTACTAGAAATAGGATTCATACATATTCACCTCTGAAATGCAGTAAAAATCTTTAATTGTGGGGTTGAAATTTCTTGATTTTGGAAATTTAATTACAATGCAGTGAGAAACTTTCACACTAATTTTAATTTTGCAAATTTAATGAAGCATGAAGGTTTAAAAAATTAAACTACTCTCAAAAAATTTTTCTCGTTGGTCTAAATGTAGGGGATGGTCCAGACTGTAAAACTTAATTTTAAATGCGTGAAATTTTTTAGCATTTTTTACATGATTTTTAACTAAGATTTTACAAAAATTAAGTCAGTGTGAAAATTCCATGCTACACCATATTTTGCAGTTCCAAATTGTGTTCACATAATTTCTCTCCTTAAATTTCCCCTTGTTTATACCTGAGCCACTAAGGGAAGAACCAGACTTTCTTAGTAATGCCAATTACAAAAAAAAAAATTGTAATATAAACTATTGTGTCCAGAATTTAAAAAGCCATTCAGAATGATTGCCTCAATGGACCAAAAGTAGAATGGTACAAGAGATGTATATAATGATAATGTATAATAATATACATAGATAATTGCAGCCTTTGGCCACAACCCTTTTTCTAACCCTAACTGAACCATCATTCCTCAAAATAGGTTGAATTTCTCACTCTGACCTTTTACACCAAACTGGAGAGGGAAAATCAGAGGGGTTCACTAATCATGCCAGTGCAATGACAGAATGACAAAGACTAGACTGGAAGGGCATGAGAAATCCCAACTTGTGCTTTGAGACTCTGGTCAGGTTGGTCCTTGGACCAACCTCCAATCAGAGTACAGTATGCACATCTGGGAAGGCCATGCCACAACTAGCTGATGCAGGGTTCTGAACAAGCATGTCCTGCATTCCATGGCTGCTCCAAGATGCTCATGGAGTGAAGCCATTACATCTACACAATAATATTATGGATGCATACTCCAACTCTCTCAGCTAAAACAGACATCACTTTAATCTACTATAAGAATTTTCATGTAATATATCTCTGGTACCATTCTGCTGGTAGTCCACTACAGTACTCTAGCCAGCCAATCCTAAGCCCTGAGCTCCTGGACACGAGTAGAAATGACATATTTCAGAGAGTGTGAAGGGCAAAATGATGCAAGCATATCATTTACTTTTCACCAGGTGCTTAATTCATTCTTTTGGAATTTGTAATATTGCGAAAATAAAACCCAATCAATGATATGGTTTAACAGTAGTTCTAATTTCAGCACCATAGTCACCAATGCAACACCTCATATTCACCACTACCACTTTGAATGGCAATAACAAACCCAAATCAAATCATTGCACAAAACTGATGACAACCATTCACATAATCCATAGGATGGAATGGTAATATCTTGACAAGCAAGGGCAGGATCCCTTCTTATACCATGGCAAATCATGACTGTCAGAGTGTTTTTCACTTCAGTTAGACACTTTTTCACTTGACTTCAACACTCATGCATGAGAAACTTCCCATGCATGTGTGTCTAAGTCAAACGAAAAATTGTCTAACTCAAGTGAAAAACACTGTAATTCTGCCCTAGGGTCTACATAGGTTATAGGACTAGGTCTACTCATAAAAGGCAAACTGCTCACGGACCATCTTTATGGCAACTTCATCTCCACTGGCCTTGCACTTCCCGTGATAGACGCAGGCAAAACCTCCGCGTCCCAACAAGTTATGAACTTCATAGTCCTGGAGAAAAAAAAAGAACCGTTTTGCATGAAATAGAGCAAGGTATAACATCCGACGAATTGAGAATATTTTCAGCCTTTGCATAGCCTGAGAGGTCAATTAGACCTAGCCTAGGAGAAACAAGACGCAAAGCCAACAAACCTCAATTTTTTCTCCAATGACCACCATTATTAATGGCCGCAAAATCAAGCAAAGAAACTTCCGATCGATCACATCTTCAAGACCGCCAATGTACGATCAAATTATACATTTATGCGCTGCGAGAACAAGTTCAAGCTATCGGCTAGGAAGCGGACAACTGACTCGATTCAAAAATGTCCGCTCCCACTGTACCCGCCGTCTGCTGCACAGGCTGCGCAATGTGTAATTGCACTGGTGTACAACAGCAGTCCTTCAGAGTGTATCTCTAACGTAAGCAGCCATTAAGTTCAGCTTCATCTACTTAGACTAATAGCAGATTTATAAGGAGCTTACTAAGCAAAACCACGGAATCAATAGATGAATTTCGTCAGCATTTTCCGTCAGTAATAGTAGGGGGAAATGTTGAGCATCATTGGATAGCATGTGCAGCGTACGCACCTTAGGTCAATGGCAACTTAAATGGAAGCACGTGCTCCATTGGAAGCCGTTTCACTTTCACGTGTCTGCAAAGAACTTCTGAAGTGAAGTGGAATTTGACAGCCTAGCTTCATTGGAGGATGATGTCACATCCACCTCCTTTTCCTCTGAACGAACAAGTTTTTAGACACTCCATCAAAGAAGTTCCGGAGGATCTCCTCAGACCTGATCCAATACCCACTCAGCCGCCCGAGTTCACGCTTGCGGAAGACCAAGATGCGAGACAGCCGGCTTATCAAGTGTACGTTTCATGGCCTGGAGCGGAGAGCCCTAGATCAAGAGGAAAATCTTTATTTACCGATTCCTTGATGTTCTTAGACCTGATCCACCTCTCAATGCTCCTAAATTGCTGTTTCTGTTACTCCTGAACTCCCCTCCTTCCGTTCCGATTTACTCATGTTCCATCCCAATTTCCTAATTAATACTCATGAGCAAAGGTTCGGAGGCTACTATGAAACCATCATGCACTTATGGGCATATCCCTTGCTTCATGCCTACAGTGCCTAATGCCAGTTTGTGCTAGCAGGAAGAATCTCATTTTTTGAATAAGTGGATATAGTCACCATAAAAATTTCTCATGCTCATTTCACAGGAAAATGAGAATATAGGAAAATCAAACTTTCTCTACAGTTATGAGTTATATAGCCTTTTATTTTTATTTTTATTTTCTTTGAGGGCACTCCCAAAATTTGAAATCTGGTTTCAGGCTCTGCAAAGTTTATGCATTCTCTCTCCTAAAGTAGGAAATTCTGGTTGCATTTTTGAATTGAGTTCTTTGAGTAAGCAGTTTGAGAAACCAGACAAGTAAAACTGCAGGCTCACCACTCAATGAGTGGTGAGCCTGCAGTTTTTGTTTGAAGCAATTGTATTATTTCCCAAAAAAAGTGTTTCCATTCAAATTCCTCAGAAAGCCTCAGTGGGTATTACTTGATCATCAAGTCACTGCCTCTCTATCTTCTTGATTAAAGGTTTCCCTCCTGTGCTATGGATACCTTGGTGCTTGATACCATCAAGCAGCAGCAGTTCATCAATGAAATGGAAAGGCGGTTGAGTATGAAGGTCTGTTTGATTTTAACTGATTGATAAGACATGGAAGTCACTGTCACTCTCACTGACCTGTGTTCTCTATTAATTCAATAAATTATACTGTGTGTCTTTTTTCCTCAACGTGGTGCAAGAACAGGCATCAGCACAGGCTGGAACAAAATACACCCAGGAATCACCTATTGGAGGCCCACCATCTCCTGTGAACAACCCATTCCTTAGAGTCTTACCATCAGATAAGTCAGTTCCAGTATATCTATTCTGTTATCACATATCATCATAGTATTCTCAAATTCAGATTTATTTTCAGCAGAAGAACAATTTAATTAATTACCCAACTTTTTGGTGCATGCCAATTGAACCTGAGGTTAGTAAGCATGCTGGCTAAGTGATAGATTCCAGAATATAAGTATTGACCAATTTGGAAATGGGAGCAAGCTTTCCTTTCTCTTACCTTACTCTTACCAGTCTGCCTGATATTCATGGGCTGAGTTAATTTTCTCATGAGCTCTACTTTCCTTCTTTATCTCTGACAATATTACCAAAATTATCGGGACAAGCCTCCCTCTGCCAGTAACAATCATCTCCAAAGTCATGCGGTAGAGGGCATTACTGTAGTCCAAAAGTATATTGAGGTTATCTGCAATCTTTTTTTTGCCAGCATGCCATGTGAATTGAAGCTGATAGAGTTTTGAACATGGAATGATAGTTGCTTCGCTTATTGTCCTTAGTCCCAATACTTTTGGTAATACATGCCTACCTGCTGTTCTTAGCTTCATCTCTCCCTCCCCTCCCCTATTTCTCTGACTGCCATGTAGGCCTACTTTTCATTCAAGCAAATGGTATAACTTGCTATCTCATCAAGACCAGTGATGCTAGTTCATATGCAGTAAAAACTTGCTAACTTGAATCCTGATAAGTCTTAATTCTCCTTTCCTCAAAGTTCAATGCTTGGTCCTGGCCAAATCCTGTAAGACACCATGTAAAATACTCTGTTTAACTTGAATTTCCAGATATCTCAAATGACATTTTCACTCCCAATTACAGTTTTCTCATGGTTAACTTGAAATCGGGGTGTGAAAGGGGACCTATTTTTTGCAAGACCAATCAGTTTATTGAATAGGTGATAGGCAAGAAACCTGTTTGAGAGAAAATCCTTTTGTTTACTTTTTTTCTGCTTCTCCCTCCTCCCTCTCAGACACCTGTTGGTTAAACCTGAGGATTAAAACCGAAAAGCTTCTGCTACGGAAAGAAGGAACCTCTTGTACTTTTCCTGTCTATCTATTGCTCTCACTTCCAGCCATTCCAATCATATTTGGTTTCTGGAGTACTGGATGAAAGGGATTGCTATGAATGAATTTTGCATATGGAGTATCAAAGTTTCCCTAGACATGAATAAAAGCCAATTATAACAAGAAGGTCATTGCTCCTTGAAATCGAATTCTTGAGAACAGAAAAATCCCTATTATATCCCTTAAAGTTTTTTTTTTCACGGGTAAGGGCAACTCCTGATTAATCAAGCTTTGGATAACTTGAAGCGATTTGCCCTGTGCCAAAAAGCTTGAGTTAACAAGTTTTCACTGTACTAAATTCCAGAATCTGGTGAGTCACATTCATGTTGGCATGCCTCAAAATGCAGTTTACTCCATTAAAACAAGGCATATTTGTCAATTTACTGTTAAGTTGCTTCTAATGGGACAAACAGACAAGAAAACAGTTCTAGTCATGCTAGTGGAACTGAGATGGAACAACATACACTGTTGTCTGCATAGTAAATTCCAGTTCCAAAGGGTAGGAATGCTCATGAAAGGGCCAGGAGACAAAAAATCAATTTATTTGTGAAAGCAAAAGTGGAGTAGTTCCAAATGGGCCTGATAGAAATAAAGGCAAGAAAGAAAGTAGAGTTATAGCTGAATAACCAAAGATCCACAATGTGGAGATATTCTTTAGGCTCCCAATGTTAGATTGTGTATGATTGAATTTCTTTTTTAAAACTCTGTGCAGGCTTTCATTGGCTAGTCTTTAATTGCTGACATGTAAAATATCCTCAGATTGACCATTTATGTTAATGTAATTCATTGTTTGTCAAATATATAGGGTATGAGAAAAGAAAAAATTTTTAAACCTATATACATGCACTCTCACTGAAGTGTCTTTCATGAAAATTACTCTTGGCCTAGGTAAATATGTTTCTAACAGACCTTTATTTTGGGCTGGCCTTTCCTTGCAAATGATTTTGATACATTTTTCAAATAATGACCCATGAATTAGTAAGATTCGATAGAAAGTGTTTCTTCAAAGGTTATATATAATCTATCCAGATTTTTCCTTAGTCTCTGAAGGAACTGGAATCTCCTGTCCATCTTCAAATTCCATTTCTTTTGAGTATGTGCTCACGACCTTGCCTACAAAAAACAAATTTGATGAAATTTTTTAAAGGTATATTGGGAACATATTCTATATCCTCAGAGCAAGTTTAATTAAAATGGCTCCAGGTGATAACAGAAATATATAGGTTAAAAGGCATTGGTCTTTCATTTGCCATACCCTGTATTTCAACCTGGAGCTGATAACAATATCAATTCAAGGACCCTGCTACAAAAGTTACTGATAAATTTTTCTTGTCATTCATCCCCAATAGTATTTTGCCCTCGAGTTTCCAAGGCATGATGGAAGCAGAAGAAAAGGGAAAGTGTTGGAAACCTCCTCCGGAACTTACTCCAGCAGTTGCTAGACAGATTCTTCGCAAGTCTGTTGCAACCATCATGGCCCATTTGGGATATGAAGGTGAAATTGTAGATCTAGATGATTTTGTTCCTCTTTAATTGTAAGCAATGTTGCAGATATTGTTTTTTCAAAATAGGATTTCAATTCAGTGACTAGTTAACCACTATGGGCCAGCGTATTAAACAATTAGTTGTCTCAGGACTTAATGCAAATGTCTGAACAATACAATTAGTTCAATTCACATGGGATTTGTACTTGACAAGCAATGCAATGTTGTTAGCATTTAAGTTGATATGAAAACTCATGAGATTAGCCCAAAATGCACTAAAATAATGTAACTATTAACAGCTTCCATTGAGTAGCTCAGTAGTACAAGTAGCTCACCTCCCCATTTTTTCCTTTAAGTTTAAATTTGGGAAAGATTAAATTTCAAACAAGGTGACTTAATCATAAATTCCTAATTGCCAATTGCAAACTTCTATCACATCTGGCTATTACTCCTTGTCTTTATTATTGCACTTCACTTATTTGTATCCTCTAGAGTCTCCTGAGTCTATATTGGATTTGATGACAGATGTGGCTCATGATTATCTCTCAAAGTTCACCAGGCTTCTGCGTCTTTCAACCGATCGAGAATTGATGAGTCTCTCAGCTGGGTTCCCTGTATGCTTAAGTATCCTGTTGCTCTATAATTGTCAGATTGCATATACCTGCATTCAGCATACATTTCTACTCACAGGAACCCTTGGAGAGAGTCATGTATGAAATGGGAATGGGGAGCATGAAAAATCTCCAGATGTTCTATATAGATAGAGTTGTGAAATATCACAGGAACTGCATCAACAAGGCCAAAGACTTGTGGAATCAGTACATGGATCTCACTGGTGCCCCACCACCAAAGACATCCCTGACGATAGACACTAACACTTCGTGAGACTTCATCAGCATTTATGCCTTTTAATGTGTGATTCTTCTGATAAGATGCCAGTAGTTGCCTGCTTTTAATGTAGTATTGCTGGTACAGAGGAGGAGTTCCCAGAGATACAGTTTCCAGAAGTTCCTTCAGGACTACTTAGTGATGTTCCTTTTGGAGAAGGGAGTCTCCAAATGGAAACTGGACTTCAAGTGCTACAGAATTTGGAACAAGGAAATATATCTTTGCATGAAAACCCAAAGAATGAGGACAGGTCAGCAATAGGACTCTTTGTCAGTACCTTTTTTAAGTCTAAAATTGCATCTCCACCAATGATTCATTGAGAGTATATAATGTATCTGCTCAAACCTCAAACTGTTATCTCTAGACTTCTTTTCCCTTTTGAGGGGGGGACATCAATTACATTCATCCAAGGGCACCCTTTCCTTCACAAGATTACTGCAGGAGCAATGAAGCAAGTTTCATGCATAAATATTTGTTCCATGAATTAAATGTCTCTTGTCCAATTTTACACAGTGAAATCCAACATTAAAGGTTGATGATGTAATGGCTGATATCTCAAGGATGTGACATTTTTGCATGAGCTTCATATTTGACTTACACATAGTTGGAATGCATAGTGAGATAATCTCCAAGCTTCACCTGTGTGTCTTGCATAAAAAAACCATGGTACAAATAACAAATGGCCTTACATGGTACAAATAACATTTGTACCATGTAAGGCAAAATAGATTGGTTAAAACAAAAACATCTTAGAGACTTTATCAGCATTTCATGGTGAATGAATTTCCATGGAACCACCCCCCCCCCCCATTTCAGATCATCGTGCAGAGTTGCTCATAAAAATATTGATTTGTCATGTTTTAATTAACAAGAGTTTTTAAAGAAATAATGGAAGCCTATCTTGTCCTTTGGGACTATTATCAGTTTGGCATTGTCCCTCTCTAATCATGTGTTAATTCATTGCAAAACTTAACATTATCTGAATAGTGCACTGAACTGGTTGGACACTGTTGACAACCTGTTGTAAGAAATTTTCCATACTCATTTCACAATTTGTAGGAATTTTACATTTGTTTTTTTTGCAAAGCAAGGGTTTTAAAACTAACATTTTCAAATATCTTTGATAAATATTCACTTTGCATTATTGTAAAAAACTTTCCAGAGGAATGCCTCTGTGAAGAATCTCAATGAATTTTTTTTATGACCATGAGCACATTCTGCAAATATCACCCATGAAACAAAAATCAGATGAGTTAAGTCTGATGAAGCACTTTAATTGTTTAACAATTGAATAACTTCATTCTCAAGCTTGAGTAGCTATGGCATCCAGGTAAACACTTATCAATCATGAGAATTCCCAGGTGTTGTACAGGATTCCTCCACACTGACCAATGACCATTTGGCTACAAGCATGACCTTGCATTGTGCTTGCCATCTGACATGATTGAATGATCCCTTAGCCTATCCTTATCAACCTAAAGTCTGAATGGATATACCATATTTACTCGAGTATGGTATGCCACTGTGTATAAGATGCACCCCCCTACTTTGAAGTGGAAAGTGTCAGGGATAAGGGAGATGAGGGGTAAAGTCAGTCAAATGTAGTTTCTCATTCACTGTCCTCATCTTTAATGACAGGGAGCAGTCTCTCTAACATTTGTTTCATTATCCATGAAAATGGATGGAAATGTATGCTGAAGTTACATGGCAGGAGAGAAATCAAATTGATTCAGGAAACAAAGAAGTTTGGCATCCATGCAATAGGTCATACATACGACATCAGGGAAAGCTGTATCCAGAAGCAGATCAAGGCAAAAATTGAACTGGGTGCTAACGAGTCTCATGACCTTTTGGAAAGTGGGATAATTTCCAGTAATCAAGAAGGAAGTGGCTGAATATGTAAAAGAGTAAGTCTGCATTAATGTAATAAAATCCTTGATGAAGCATACAGTTGACTCAGAATGAACAATTCACTTCATTCTGACAGTCAATTTTTAGTCTTGTAAGGATGGTCTATGTGTAAAACTAGAGGTGATTTAGATGCAAACCTGTAAAATTGCAAGTGCAAATGGGAACTCCCATCAAAAGTTCACTAAGATTAACAGCGCAATTCATGAAGCAAACTGGATTTTCTCTTTGTCAAAAACCTCAAAGGCTTAAAAATTTCCAAAGTGAAATGATTGTCCCTGGAAAGGCTCCCCAAATGCTTTTTCCATGCTGCCAGACATCTTAAGATTCCAATTCTAATGCTAAATGAAGTCTGTACAATTTGTTGTAGCCATTCCCCCAGTTTAATATTAAATTTTTTTAAATTATACTTCTCTTGTTCTGACTGAAAACAGACACTGTCTCCATCTATTGAGGTGGAGACAGTGTCTGACCTCTAGGTACACCAACATTTTTTTTCCCAAGTAGGGTCAACACCCCAGTTTTTGGACATGCTGATACAACTCCCATAGGAAGTGGACACCCTGTGTGCACACCAGGAAACACTAGTATTATGTCCTTGTATGGGAATATGTTGATACAATGCTTGAAAACGGCCAGCCAGAAACCGGGGTGCTTACCCTATGAGACACACTCTCAATTGCAATAAAATATGCATAAAAAATACTTTTACTTTAGTAAATATGGCACTATATAATGGAATGACAACAGCTTATTGCTTTTTCAGATTTGAATGTGCTGCAACATCCATTCTGACTCAAGAAGAGCCTGGAATCTTGGAGCATTCTATTCCTGAAGGGAACATGGGTGAACCTGGAATTCCAACATAAGCCAGTAGTCATGTCACAATTGCTTTTATTTGCACCTCTTATTGATATGATAATGGATACAAAATTGATGCAACAAAAAAGAAAGAACATCAATATAAAAATACTCTCAAATTGTACATAGTGATTCATTTTACAGTGGCTTTGACCATCTTTAATTTTGGCAGGCTAATGTGCCCCCAAGATTCATGTTGAGGAATGAATACCTTTGGTAACTGGACTCTCTTCAGTGTTTGCAATGACATGAAAATCTTTAGATCCTTGAGTTCTATCGACTGCATTGAATGAATATTAAGAAAAGCAGACACCAAGTTGTATGAAAACACATGAAGAGTCTTTCCAGAAGCCTCCAATGATACTGGTTTCTTTTTTGTTTGTTCTTGATCACATACACATCCAAATATCAGGATTATGGGTAGTAAATTTCAACATGGCAAACTGTCAATTTCTGGAATCACAAGGCTGAGTCATGAATCCATTCAGTAAAGCAAACATCAAGATGATGCATGTTCATGACATGGAAGATCATTCAGATGGCTTTCCACATTGGCACATTGAATAGGAGAGTACTGCCTCTTCCTTTGTTGCATAGAAAAACATGCTAGCAATACCACAGAAGATGAACAGCTAGGACCTACAACAATAGACATAGGACATACTTTAGAGAGCAGAATAATTAAATATGTACGAGGCCTTCCTATGGAGAGCACTCTGGAATCACAAGTACATATACTGCCTCCTATATACCTATTGTAAAATATAAAAGAGCTGCTCATAGCTCAAGTCCAGCTAAAGCCAAGTGTGCAATGAGAAGCCAATGAAGATTCTCCAATGCAATGTGGCATTTCATGATGGAGATACATGAATGGCTTATTAAAATGAACAGAGAAAGCTTACATTATCTCTGATGAACACATGTATGCATAGAGGAGATGCACATGTTATGTCAATTTGGGAATGGCAGGAGAGTATAGTAACATGGAATGACCCAAGGAGGACTCAAACTGGACTGGATGCAATTTTTGATCAGGTACTGTTTGCCCAGGCAGGGAACTGACAGTAGTAAAGATAAAGGCACTGCATGCATAATACAGTTGTTCAGCAAAATTTCTGAATCTGCAAAATTTCTTTGATTCTCTGGTATAATTATAAAGCATTTCAGGAGATAGATGGATGGATGGATGGATGGATGGATGGACCAAACCATGCCATGCATCACGTAAATCCCTCCATGGCATCAGTAACCATTGAGTCCAAGGTTTTCAGGAATTCTTGCTCAGAGGATGAGAGAGATTGCTGATTGGAGAACATTCCACTACTATCCAGGAAGTCAAAGTTAAATTCCCGGCATATGTCTGTTTGGTATAATGAGTCAGGTTTAGATTGAGACTCTGTGCCACTGGGAGACTGCTGAGTGATTGAACTCTGTTGTGGACCACGCATATTCCCATGTGACATTTGGTTCACATGTGGCAAGGATGACATTTGGCTTGCTTGGGAAGCTGAAGTCATAAGAGTTTGGTGCGAACCAGACAGATTCCCAGGCATCATTTGACTCTCAGCTGACAAGGGATTTGGTGGCTGTCCTTGATGGCTCCCTGTTACTCTTCCCATCAGTCTGGACCCTGCCATGGTTGACTGGGATGATGCAACCTGTTAAAACAAATACTAAACATTAATTCTGTACTTCTCTCACTGTGATTCCCTACAGCTAATTTTACTAACATTGCATAGAGGATAGGATGGTATTGTCAATATTAAAAAATGACAAACCTACAATTTAAAACATTTTCATAATACAAATTCATCCTTTCTTTGGACTGTTGAATGAAAACTAAGTAATGTTTGACTTAGTACCAGGATGCTGAGATTCTCAGATCACTTGTTAAAGAGCAAACATGCTTCAAAAACCATTCTTCTATATGAGAAACTAAGGTATTCCTGTTCTTTTAGAAAGTGCCAAAACCTAAGTGTTGCCCTTTTTCAGATAATCAACAAATGACAAATTTCTTTTTTTTTTTAATTTAATTAAAAAATTCGTCCTGTGAATGCAAGGGAAAGAGTGCCTATTCAAAAGAAATGGGGAAATGATAATGGACAAGAACAAGCACTAGAAATTTAGAGGGAAAACCTATGCATTGTGGAGACATTGTGTGAAGGCCACACAAAATATCTCTTTCACTAAGATTTAATATTTTGCTTGAATTTTGTTCAATATGGATTTTGTTTTCTTCTGGTTAAAGATAGAGTTATGTATCTACAAAGAGCACTTGCTTCAAGTTTTTCATATTTATGAGGTGGTGACATTCATACAGTATGATCATTCTTACAGGGCTGAAACTATGATCCACTTTCAATATCCCATTCCTTTAAACTAAAATCTGGCTTAAATTGTTACAAATCTGTTTGAAATTTTCCTGCCTAGCTATACTGTAAGTTTTGTTTAAAAAAATAAAATAGTTCAAGAGGGTTCAAACCTGGAGGGGGTCTTAATTTGTCATACCTTGACTATCTACTCAAGATATAATCTTGAACAGTAACTGAAAAGCTGAATAGATGCAAAAAAAAAGTAGAATTGCCAATTGAAATCTGATTTCAGAGACTCATGAGAGATGAGGTAACTTGGAAAGGCTTTCGTGGAATCTAGGGCCTGGTAATAGTTGTGTCAATAAAGTAAACTTAATCCTTTCAGACTTGAATTAAGGCCACTTTCAGAATAATATACTTTTTTCCATTTTTGAGCTCTTTTCCTATTCTAATTTAAATGTTTATGCTCTATATTTCATTTTTATACTCTGTATAAATTTACCATATCACGCCATATATTATAAATGTAATTACATAATTGAAGATTACAAAATTGATGGGTGAGAGAAGGCCTCTGATGGAATTGAGCAATGCATAATTTATTCCAATGTAGTGTAATATAGGGCGCAAAGTCACGAGAATCCCAAGAAAATACCAGTGAAACAATGAAAATGCAATGTCCATTGGAATGGACACAGGTCTGAAAGGGTAAAAATCAAGGAATACAATGCATTTTCAGAAACTCACCTGATCAACAGGGGGAGTGCATAAAGTGGTTGCAATTTTATTTCCCACCATGCCACTGTTCACCTGATGAATGCTGATACCTCCTGCAGCATTCTGGACAATTATATTCTTTCCTTCCCCTAAAGTTTGTTCCTGTTTGGCCATCATCATTCCACCAGCTGCATAATAGGCACCTAAATCAAAACCACCATGAATTCAGTTAAGAGGGACTGAAACTGACAGGACATTAGAGCATGAAGATTCCTCACTGTTTTGATTCATTCCTTGAATTGAAGGCATCATCATGGGTGGCTGCATTTGATTCCAGCCATGATTTTGCCCAGGACCAATTGAGCATGATCCCATCATGGGCATGTTCAGTCCTGGGTAGCCAGGTTGCCCCATTGGACCCTCCCGAGATGGCATCATTCGTGATGCTCGGTAGACTTGATACTGGTGAGTCACCTGTTGCTGCTGCATGCGATATGGTCCTCCTCTTCGAACCATCATGGCTTGATTCTGCTGCTGATACATGTTCATCACCATTCCACCTTGTGGGTGACGATACTGCATTTGCATAGTGGCTTGGGATTGGTCTGGCTGCATATAGCCTCTCACATTTGAGTTGTTCATCACAGGCCCCATTGGACCATACTGTCTTGGCACACAGTTCCCCATGGCAGATGGAATCTACAGAAGAACTAACATATGTCAGCATACGCAGAACAAATGCAAGCACACCCATTTAATAAAAGTGAGATCAGGGGCACGTGAAACTTAGTCCATGCTGGCAGCAGATTCTGAACCTCTTCAACAAAAAGCTCACACAGAATCATGGCTTTCTACATTCTCCAAGTAGCTTGAAACATCACCTTACACACCACTCACACATGTACCTGCTCACATGTCACTTACAGTAGGCATGTAAAAATAGCACACATGAGAGCTGCCATGCTACTCAGGGTGATTTAGAGCTCATTAGGAGCTCTAAAAGGTTCAGGTCTGACTCTGAGTTTAACAATAGGCCCCAATGTTGGCATAAGCATTGCTAGATAAAAGGCATGGGGATGCTTCTGGCCAGGAAAATAAAAGGGTTTGAAAAACTCACAATCCTTGTAAAATATCACATGTACAACTAAGCCAACTTTTACCAAACTTCTACCTCTGCAGCACAATTACACTTGACCAATACACACTTCTTGCATCATTAATTTTTTAATTCCAACAGCAAACCATTCACCAGGAGTAACTTTCACCCTGGCTTGTGGATGATGCAAGGTGGTAATTGACCAGAACATATCCCTTTCCAATCAAGAAATTTAAATTTTGAGTTAGAAGGTGATAGATGGGACAGTGTCTGATTACAAAGTGGGTAGCCTAGAATTCTCAGCCAAGGTTGTGGATGGCCCAGGTAGTGCTATGGGTGATGAGGATGAGATTGCCCTGCAGCAGCATTACAGTGCTGGATGAGAGGCCACCCCTGTTTTCATTATGGCTGACTTCACCTTACCCTTCAGAAATGCAATGCAGTAGGTACCAACAATTAGCCATAATAAAAAAAAAGAAGAGTCCTCATTCAAGGAGGAATGCAGCAGCAGGGCAAGCCCACCGTTATTTTACTCATGTCATCACCTGAGCAATTAATGATCTTGACTGGGAGTTCTACACCACCAACCTCATGGTTCAGACATTGTCCATTATGTCATAATGGACTATATCTTGTAATTCTCTTCTCAGAAATGACAAATTTCTAGCAAGAAGATATTTGGCTCTAGGACTGACCTTGCATCAGCCATAAACCAGTGGATGAATGTGTCTACTGAAGAATGGTTTGCTGCTGGAATTAAAAAACCAATGGAGCAAGGGATGAAACGTGTATTGGTTAAGGGTGATAATGCTGAAAAGGTGGATATTGAGAAAGAGTCAGTAATTAAGTTGTAAATGTAATATAATTTGAGGAATTTTCCAGCCCTTCCTCATAGCAGGCATGCATTATATGTAAGCAGCTTCCTGAAAAGTCCAATTACCAGAGACATTCTACATAACCATGACAATGATTCAAAACACAAACATAATAAAAACCTTTTCCGAACCTTGAACACCTTGATATTTCTGAGGGCCTTGCCTTAGAAGCACCCCCACTGGTAATGCTCATGGATGTTTCAAGACTTGCCTGGTTTGGGAATTTGTTGTAAGCATTTGGAGGAATCTCTGGTGTGGGCATACGAGAATTGGAAACACATATGGAGTTGCTGATGGCACCGGGATTTACAGGAGAGAATTGAGGCCCTCCCTCAGCATTCTTGGAATTGCCAGATGTACCAGGGGAACTTTCAGATCGAGAGAACTGGGAGGGACTCATGCTTCGTGGTGGAGGCCCTCTTGGACTTGGATATCTAGGTGCTGGTACTCTAGGTGCTTCATGCAAGTTTGGTACTTGAACACCTCTCATACTCTGGAAACTATTTGGCACATATACATTGGCATTAGAAACACTGGCTGGAGTGGCACCTGGGAATCGCATGAACTGAGATTGTGGAGATGAAAAGTGTTCCACTTCTGAACTCCCATTAGGCCTCTGATTACTGACAATGGCACCAGAATGCATGTCACCAGAGAAACTTGGAAGGGTTGAGGCAATGGGAGTCATTACTTGGCTGCTCAACTGCTGATGATGTTTTGCCATTTCTTTCAATGTCTGGGCAGCCAATCCAGATGAAGGTGCTGAGATCTCTGGTCGCATTCCACCATAGCTTTGTTGTGAGCCTGAACTCAGAGAAGGGTAGCTTACATTTCCTGTGGTGAGAGCACCACTTGAATTCCCTGAGGTAAAGGTGCAGCCTGTTCCATTTGAACCAGTGACAGCCTGAGTATCAGGCGTGCTTCTGACTGAACTAGTTAAGGGTGATGCACCTGCTCTGGTCTCATGGCTAGATGTTGACATGACATTAGATGTTGATATTGCAGAATTTCCAGCATTTTCCCTTGCTGACTGTTGTGACTGTATTTCATTCTTGGAGTCACTGCCACTGCTCATAGAGTGCTTGCTTATATCAGTACCAATATCACTATATAAGCAGGGGAAATCCTTCATGAATTTTTCCAAGTCAGAGCTCCCAATTTGGTTCAAGTCGAGATCATTGTGGAGATTCGGGAAGCCAAGTATAAATTCCTTGAAAGCCTCCTCATCACCAGAATCATCACTAAGGAGATTGCCTAAATTTTCAGGGAAAGGACTTGTATCAGAAAGTGGCTCCTCTTTGCATTGCTTTGCAGGTGGGCCAACTTTGGAATACTCAGATGCTGAAGTAGCATTAGAACTTTGATCTTGACTGGATACATTCCTTGGAGATTGCTCATCACTCCTTGGGGTCCCTCCCCCTTCAGATTTCTGTTCCTCCTTGGGCTTCAATAGAGGTTCCTCCATTTTCACCTTTTCAAGATGCCCTGATTCCACTTGTTCAGTCTTGTAAGACTCAGGGACACCAACAGGTTCCAACTCCATGTCGCTGCCAGTAATATTATTGGTACTAGTACTTCTTTCAATTGTTGCTGCATCTTCAGGATGGGGTGGTTTCTAAAGAAAGGAAAAAACAAAGAAATATTTTTTTCCAATTCTTTGCATAGAAGACACCAGAGAAAGTTATGAGAGGATATTAAAAGTTAGCAAACTGATATCATATTTTCCTTTGTGAGCATCTGGAACTTTGGAGATGGGCCAGATTAAGGAGTTGAGACCAGGGGCAAGTGGATTCTGCCCTCCCTGGTGGTGCAAGTGGCCAAGAGGAGGAGCCACACATCGAGCACTGGTGGTGCAAGTTTAGATTTGTAAAATCTGCTACTAAACACAAATACTCAAGGTTTCTAATTTCCTTCAGGGCCCACCTTGGAAAAGTGGGGACCAGGGCAACAGACCCCCCCCCCCCCCTTAATCCCCTCATAATATATGACTGGTTCAACAAATGTCTATAAGTGAAAATTCTGAATCCCTAGGATATCTCTACCAACAGACAAGATTGTGAGTGCAAATATCAATGAATTCCATATGGTTAACAGATAGATACTGATCCTCAAAAATAAAAAAAATTGTAATTTCATCCAGTTTCAGTTCCTCTTCAACAAACAGAAGCCTGTTAAAAAAAAATAAAAATAAATTGGTTACATACAATGGCTTTATGAACTTAATTTAAAACAAACCAACCATTTTAAATTGCAGTTAAATCAGTTCAAGTAAACTTGGTACAAGGATAAAAGGGGGAAAAAACTAGACTTGAATGAGTTCCAGGCTCAAATTAACATAAAATATGATCAAGTATGTGAGACAGGTTCAGTTAATCATGGATTATGATATATGATGCTCAGCTTACTGTTACAGATGCTGGTCTAGTATAGGCTCCTGAGAAGCTATTTAAAAAAATGTAGGATGGCATGGCAGATTTTCTATTGCAAGAGGACCCATGACTAATCAATGAAGAGTGGATTCACTTAAAAATAGCATAGTGCTCCTATTATGGGTTTCCCAGACATTTGACATATTTACCTATGACTGACAAGTCTAAAGTGTTATGTTTAAGTTTTAATTGATTAATTTATCAGTAAGAGGTAAGATGATAGAAGACAAGCCTGAATTAGTTATGAGTAAAATAGAAAAATGAAATTAACTGAAAATACCATATCTGTAGGCCAATAAGTTGTCAAGAAATGCAATAGGAATATAATGAATTTGTCTCATCATGATTCAAGGCCTACTGGTCTCCCCATCCATTTATTCTAGTACCATTCCTAAAGTGAGGTCCATTGAAAACATGTAAAACTCAAGATATATCTATAATTATATTGATGCCTACGGAGTAGTAGCAATAGTTCATAGATGGTTGCCTATCTGTGTATGATTTCACTTTTTCTATTGTCCTAAAAAAAAAACTTTAACCAGAAATGCATATCCTTGACTGCTTGGTATTTTGTCCATGCTAGTTAGACAATATCAGTCAGATATGAATTTCAGGTGTAGGCTTTTTTAGGGCAACAGAAAATATGAAATCATCCATAAATAGGAACCTGTCTATGAACAGAAGCCTTCATCCTAATGAACATGTTATAGTTAAAAAAAAGATGTGTTAGGTGCTTGAATGCACTCTTCTTGGTTTAAAGAAACTAATTATGCTTAATTTTTACTTTATATTTCCCTCAACTATTCTGTATTTTCCATTTTCACCTACAAATAGTTTGCATTTTCAATAATTGATAATCATTTCTTTGCTTCTGCCATGATGCAAAATAGCTCAGTTTCATATACAGGGTATCCATAAAGTTCTGCAACCCAATAAGAACTGTCAATGTGCATGACCAACTGTGTTAACTGTAGATGAACTTTTGGATATGAGTGCTTCAATGATTGTAAGCCCTTCAAAATCTATTAGTGCCTTTCTTCACAAAGTGGCATCAGAAAAAGCTCTGCACATGAAACTCCTCATATTCACTGAAGCTCACCACACAAACAATGTCTGTTCAAGAACTCAATCCCATAGACCAAAATTAAATTAGACCAAAAGATATTTGCATTTCTGGGAATGGTTCTCGATTTGCAATGATGAACAAGACAATGTGTTTGAATTAAGCAGTATTTCATGAGCAAATCTTGAATCTGCTCTTGAAGATGATCTCCAGGGGACCTCTTCAGAAATACTGGGAAAAGTGGTTCAAAACATTGTTCACAGAGCTCAATTGTGCATAGACAGTAGAAGTAGAGGTGCACACTTTGAACACCTGTCAAAAAGTTTTTAACTCAGAATCCATTAGTTGTGCAGCCCTAAAATAAATGTGTTATTGCCATGGGTTGTGGGACTTATCAGACATCCTGCAGAAATACAAAAAGGCTGTCAATCTGCTTCATGGCTCTACATGGATAGGAAGAAGTAGACATTCTACCAAAATGACGGTTATATGTGGTGTGAACAGTGTGTCAATACTTCCCCAGGGACTCTATCAGTTCACAAGCCATAAGGATCACTTACATGAGCAAATATTTTTATAATCAGGCAGCTTTGGGTTTAGCAATTTTTCAGTGTGGTCTAATTTGAGGGTATGGTGATTGTACTCTCTACTAAAAATTTAATGCTGCCTCCCAAAAGTGCAATCACTGATGCAAGAGACTGTTGAAAAATGAGATTGTGTTAAATATGAGCAATACATTTAAAAATTTAGATTAAACAACCATGGACACAAATCTTAGAAGAGCAGACAAATAGTCTATAGACTATAATGTTTGCTAAATAGGACTTAACCACCAGTTTTTTAAATTCCTGTTTAAAGACAGGTCAACACTAAATACATGGAGGAAATTGTATGCTTTGAAATCAGTGAGTCTTCCTGAAGCCACCATGCTACCAAGAACTCCAAATTGAAAACTCCTTTGAACATAAGGAAAATGGGTTAAAAAATTTTAAAAACTCACAATGAAAGTACTGTTGACAGCATCCACATTCTTCTTGACATCAGAATTTGATTTCTTGACACATTTCTTTGCCTTTTGTTCCAGAAAACGCTGTCGTAGAACTTGTGTTTGTTGCTGGTTCTGATCCAGCAGTGTCCTTGATGCCACTTGATCCCTCTTCAGGCAATGTAGCTGCCGACCTCTGTAACATTCCATTCGTCTCTTCAGTCTTTCCACTACCATCTGCCTCCGAGGGGGAAGCAAGTCTCCCATGTTTGTGCAGGCGCTTTGTGCCATTATGTCCTTTCTCAGAGGTAATCACTCTTATTTTGTTCCCTGATCACTTGTCTAGGCCAAGGCCTAGGTTGTAAAGCTACTCCCATTGCTCTTCCCACCTGTGAATATTAGAAAGCTCAGAATGGGCCTATGATAATTGCTCAATACAAAAACAAAGTTTGGTTCTGATGTTAAAGCTGAGAATGTATATAATTCCAAAGGCTAAACATTTCCTGACAATATCAGATACCCCTGGAAAATGAAGCAGTTAGTCCAAGACCTAGCACTAGGCCTACTCTACATTCCTTTCAGAAAATGTGGGTCAATTTCAACAGAAGAAAGAGACAAGAAAAGAAGAGACATTTTCTAAGAGTTGGAAAGAGAGATCTTTAGTTTTCCAGAAACCAGGCTTTTTCTTCCCAATTCAGCAGGAAAGAGCTAGGCTCTGATGGCCATGTTGGGCCCCAGCAAGGCCTATGGGGGTTGAAAGTTGAAGGGTGGAAGGCACCTTAGAAGCTTCTAGTTCTCACCAAAATCAAAGCAGTAAAACTAGATTGTTAGAAAAGGTGTTAATTTTGTTTTTCATCCATGTGCAGTACCAAAAATTTCATACTGGGACAAATGTGTACTGTTCCTTAAATTCAATCTTCAAGTCTCTGTTTCTACCTATTCAAACAGTTGATAACCTCTGAAACAAGATTTATATTTGATGCTTGCTATGTACTTTGCAAAACATGCAAGGCATTACTCAATACATAGACTGCCAAGCTGTGACTCTTCATTCTTCATCATACTGTCAGTTACATTGACTGACAGAGCAATTGATGCATTAATTACTGAAGTGAATCTGAGGTTGGGGTTTTTATCACTGCACCACTGCCAGGACTAATTGGTCCAGGTTGAAGAACAAGGGATTGCACCATTCTGATCAAACTACCCAGTTACACACAAATACCCTGATCAATGAAAGATCAATGTTTCTGACTGCATTTCTGACTGGCTCAGATCATGTTCTACATATTTCTCTGGCTATCCCTCACTCATTTGAACCAATTTAGATAAGACAAATTTGTTTCCTTGCTTCCTAAGTTGGTTCTGAAGAGCTGGGTCTTTCAAATCCAGAAGTGGAAGTCACCTCAACCCTTGGTGCGGTTAGTGAAAGACAATTTTTGAATGAACGTTTCTGGTTCATTATCTCCAGGATTTTATTTCCATAAATGATCTTCAAGTCAATGTCTTACTGACTTCTTATGCTTACCATGAACTTTCTGACTGTTGGATGAGGCCTGAAAAGCCATGTGCTCAGCGAGACCATGCATTATCACTGGACTACACCAGTTGTGTTTGTGTGTGTGAGCCTGCCAACAGAGCATATAACCAGCTGTGTGAGGTGCAGAATCAAGAGTAAGGGATGAGCCTTTGTACATGAGAGCTCCAATTGGGAATGAAAAACATCATGTGATTTTACATTCATAATCTTCCTGCATTTCTCCAGTGTGACCTTTTAGGCGTCAGTGACTTATCTTCCTACTACACAAGTGTCATCTGTCAAGTGCCAATGATCTACCCACCATACTGGTCAAAGGATGATAATATATATTTCTGAATCTCCCTGAAGCTATCTTACATTTTTGGATATCAGTGGGCCTACAAAAACATACAAGATAGTCCAGCCTATGCAAAACACCTGAACTTTGCAATAGTCCTCAGCTGAATGTCAAGCATATGTTAGATTGTTGGTAGATCTATTCTGCTTACAGTTGCCCATCGGACACAATTAACCGTACGCAGTGCATAGGGTTGCCCAGGTGACTGTACCCCCTAGGGATATTGTGTTTTACCTAAGTTAGGCCAGGGTAGGTTAGGGGGGTGGGTGTGGTGTATATTATATATAATAGGAATCCCAATCAATTGAGATTCCTATTATATATAATAGGAATCCCAATTGAGATTCCAGGTGACTCTACTCACGCTCAGTTAACCAGACGCCTTTCGTTAACTGTAAGCAGAACAGGTCTAAGTTAGGGGTGTCCAAATTAGGCCTGGAAGGCCAATCTGTTGCATTACATTTTGCTTTCAGGCAAATAAAATACATGTAGGATTGATGGTACCCTAAATGTTCACTCCTTATTGTATTTCCTCATTTACAGTTTTAAAATTTTAAATACATACATATATTTTACTATATAACTCGCATAATTCTTCTGGTTCACAATGTACCTTGACACTCCAAAACTTTTGACACCCCTAGTTGAGGTTTACAATGATTGGTTGAATTTATTTGCAAAAAAGATAGGGGGAAATGCATTAAAGGTGGCTAAAAGCCTTCAACAGATTGACAGGGACAAGCAAAGAAAAAATGGAACAAGGATGGCCATAGGAATAAAGGAAACAAGTGAAGTATGCCTCATGAGAAGAAAAATCCTATCAGCATTTGAGACAAACAATAACTTAAAAGCTTTATAACAAAAATAAAATACTTGAAGGAGAAGGGGGAAACAAAGAAGTCTATCAGTCAGAATTAATTAGGAAGAGACTGCTCTTTACATGAACAATGTAACATAAAGAGAAATTCAGTCTAGCACAAACTAAATAGTTTGGGATGAGAACAAGATCTTAGTTTAAATAAGTGATTTTTATTGGCTTGCAGAACAGTTGGTTCAAAGAAACCATTAAAGATGAGATCAATAAACCTGGGGGCTAGAGTGAAATATAATACAAGGTCAAAATGTAATTGTATTTCAAGGAAATCCAGGTTTTGCTAATTGCAGTCTATCCTTCCATCCTATAAGCATTAGGGGCACAAAGCCTAAAGGCAAATAAGTTCTGCACCATTTCTTGGAGACTCACATCTCCTACACAAGGTAGTCATAAGGGTTTTGTCATGCTCAAAAAATTGAATAATTTGCAGAGAAAAGGTCTATAACTTGACAAGGTATCAATTACTTCTGGAAGGAAAAGCAAGGAACATAAAGGTCATTTTGAATGAGCATAAAGGTTATGTATTTTATAATCGAATAGCAATTAGTAGGAAAGCTGAATAGAGAACAAACAACCAGGTCCCAAAATAAATTTGAATGGGGTATTACCCTATTTTGAATTGAATACCAAGGATCACTATGACTAAAAGTACATCTGCTAACCAAGTATGTAACAAGATTACACCACAATTTAAGATACTTATATTCTTCAGAGGTGCCAGACATCATACCATAAGACAAATAGAAATTGGAAGCCATTGGAAGCAATTGACTTTACAGGATCAAAATGCCTAAAATTATCAGCAAATAATTTGATTGAGCAAAAATTAATTTAAAGCATCGATACCAATAAAACCCCACATGTCACTGAGGGAGTGCAGGGGGCGACGCACATTTGTCAACTTGGTATGACTCATAGCACTACAGGAGCCTAAGATGATGCGTTACCGTTGAGGTTAATTATACGTCGGCGCCTGTTAGAGGAAACCCTCCAGCCAACACGAGTTAATAACAATACAAATTAGGCATATGATACGTTCATGAAAGATTTCGTCTTCTAGCAGTAAACCTAGGTCTTCGCGCTTGGTCAGCCCTCAGATAACCTAACTTAGGCCTAACTATGATCTTGGCTTGACCGAATCCGAAGCGCCTGCAACTTGAAGCCTGCGGATACGCGCAAAAATGCAAAAATAATAATAGGCCTGTGGAGAATGATTCCATACGTTGACCTAGGAGGATCTCGGAAGAGACCCTAAGCACTGCGGGATACGACTGAGACAGGTGATAATGAGGGCTCCCTCACGGGGCATCATTCATGAACAACGACGAAGACCCACGCCGCCATTTTGCGGACTACTGTTCCGAGTCGCCAATAGATGTCTACCTATGCGTTCAGGTTGTCGCCAAAGCCCAGCGCTGGATGCATATAGCATCACACTGGCACCATTGACCTAATTGATTCGGGAATTATTCAGAATGTCCACAGAATTCTGCAATTATATTAAATGTAGTTAAATGCTTCTGACGTTCAGATGAACGTGCCAAGAGGTCAAACCATATGCAATGTCGTATGACATGACGGTTATTCATAAATTACACGAGCTGTGTTTCAAGATTCCAGGTACTTCCCCGTTATGTGGTGCGAGGCAGTGTAATACAGAGGAGGTCTTCCCCTAGCAACGATGAAGCGCGTATGGACCAAGCGTCCGGTTACCAGGTGAGGGTTGGTTGGATCGATGAGATAAGAAGCCATAATTGAGGTGTGGAGGGAACATCACATCACCTAGGAAGATGCCGAGTCCAGACTCAGACAGGAAAGTCGATAACACAGACGATGATGACGACGACGACGATCAAGATATCATGAGTGAAGAGGACGAAGAAGAGCTCCTGAAAAGGGAAATCGAGCAAGAAAAACGCAACAGGTGAGACACCCTTGGCCATTCAGCCTCGTTTCATTTCAGCATTGTCAATATTTAAAAAATAATTCAGAATGATTTAGCCATCGAATTCCCGCAGTAAATTCCAAAGGGGGAGGGGGGAACTTATTACGGCATGTTCGACGAAACCTGTCAACAGTGCTTTGAAGTTTATTTCCGTTCAAAGTTTTTTTTTTTTTTTTAAGGCTCACGGCTGTTACTTTGATATTTCAAGATATACTCTGTCCTGGTCCGTGTCGGAGCTCGAAAAATCCATAGCAGATCTCAACAGACGCTTGATCGACTTGGAAGCAGGATCTGCGTCTGAAGGTTGGCAAACCCTTAATGTGATTTCCCAATTGCATTAATCAACAGTGATATATGATCTTTCTGAACTGGGCAAAGGTGATAATGAATGGAAAATTCGTTGCGAGACTCAAAGTCAACTGAACAAACAACTGGAGGGACAACGATCATGGCTCACTCAGGAACTGGCCAGGCAAAAGGCCATCCTTTCTGATGGTGAGTCTGAATCGCAAATGGCGAGCTCCAACAGATATTGGACGAACATAAGAGAAAACGTTATCATGGGACAATTGATATCTACTCCTCTTACAGGTATCGTGTTGGATGCCAAGAACCTGGACATGGAAAGATTTACTGAGGTGAGTGCTTCCACCTTTTCAGTGACCCGGTCCTTTACTGTACCCAGAAAACTATTGACGTGCATTCTACTTTAAAGCATGAACTTGCAAGATTGGAGGTCCAACTGGAGAGGCAGAGGAATAATTTGCACAGCCAGTTGAGGGATGCAGAATGGCAGCTGGATCGTCGCAGCCAGGTCAGCCCAAGCTTTACAGAATGGCACATATTAAGTCCAATCCCTCCCACCAATGAAACCTACTGGTATAACTTCGGCATGAAAAGCTTTTCATTCCTGAAAAGCATAATAAATGATGCGTTTGGAGAGATGCCCTTAAAATTCTGTATGCCCTCCAGCAATTCGTAACCACTGGTCTCCATGCTCCAGAAGACCAGAGGTTTTCTAGTCGAGCATCTCACTGTTGTGCTCGGAAGATATGAAGGGCTAAACCGCTCTCCTCGTGCAATTTTACAGGCGATCGCCGCAAACTCAACTTTTCCACAAATGAAAGCTTTCAATGTAATTGGATTCTACCTGGGTGGAAGACTAAACAATGTGTGTCACCCTGCATGGCATCTCAGCTGCTTTGTCTTCCATTCTAGATCAGCACATTCCAATCAGAATAATATATTCTTCCAGGAATCACCATTGAGGAAAAGGCCAATTAATTATTTTCCAGGAATTTTACCACATGGATGAAATCCGCAGAGCCTACAGGGCAGAGCTGTTGCAAGCCAACTGGGCAATCCAGAGACAAAAACTTCACCGACAGGGCAGTAGAGCTTCTTCAGTTGCTTCTCTGCATATGTGAGTTGGCTCTTGAACCAATAAACTTTTTTTCTTAAATATACATATCTATCGTTGCTCACACAGTTGCACACTTCATGGCTCACATTAGACTGCTCACAGTCAAAATCAGCTGATACCATGAAGGATAGCATTCAGGTGGGAACAGAAACATAACAGGGAACATAGGCTCTAATGGGAATCACTATTGTTGACCTACACCCAGGAATTTTTCAATCTTATTGCAGCCTGTTATGCTGTCACACCCACTGTCCCTGGTAGCCACTATCATACTTCATGGTGCTGATGTTTTAATTTTAAATGAAACAAAAATTAAAGGCTTATTATTCATTTTAGGCCATCTGAAGGAGTGGGGAGACATGCAAGCACAAGCAGTACACCTATTCGGAAGACAACTGCTTCAGTAAGAATCCTTCCAAGATTGCAACAAAAGCAGATATCAACTCAGATACCTGAAGAGCCTGGCGAGAGTAAGGTCCCATGAGAACAAAAAAAATCTTGATGAAAACTGCTGGCAAAATCTCAGTTCTTGTTGTGCTGTGCAAATAAAACTATACATTTTGTCAGAACTTAGACCGTATTTTCAGCCAAGAAAAACTGCAGTCATTCAATCCAGCATAAGAGATAGGACATTTGCTCAATGTTGAGATGATCACTTTATCTTCACTCAATGACATCACAGAGGGGATGGATCACAATGAATGAGAACAGTATGAACAATGAGCCTATCATGAATAAGGTTAATCACTGACCAAGGGTCACCAACTAAGACTGCTCTCAGAGGAACCACAGTCTTTCCAGAAACACACATCCACCCCCCCCCCTTTGGAATTTACTGCGGGAATTCGACGGCTAAATCATTCTGAATTATTTTTTAAATATTGACAATGCTGAAATGAAACGAGGCTGAATGGCCAAGGGTGTCTCACCTGTTGCGTTTTTCTTGCTCGATTTCCCTTTTCAGGAGCTCTTCTTCGAAAAAAAACTTTGAACGGAAATAAACTTCAAAGCACTGTTGACAGGTTTCGTCGAACATGCCGTAATAAGTTCCCCCCTCCCCCTTTGGAATTTACTGCAGGATGAACTCAAAAGAATGCATTTTGTGGGATTACCAGTGCATTCCCATGATTAAGGCCTCCCAGACGTCCTCCACAACACAACAGGTGCTCGTCTTTGTATCATTCTTCTGCGATAGATCACTTCAGCACTGATATCTTCTGCTGCCTGATACAATGCCTCCTCCTCAAATATAAAAGGTGGGGAGCTAGTTTCACCACTATCCAAGTGAATAGCTTCAGAACTTGTGCTGACTACCCCCTCTTCTTCAGGTAGGGTGATGCTTCTGTCCAAGAGTCTAATACTTGTTTTTGAACTCCCAGCTGGCAGAGATCCCCCAGAACAGTCACAGGCCAATGCTTTTGGTTGAGCAGAACACACATGAACACCATCAATATTGCTTCTGTCTGAAAATAGAGGGAATCCAGTTTTCTCTTCTGCATGATTTGCACAGGCAATGGATTTGGCCCTACTCTGCAGAAACAAAAGAGGAAGCTGAGTCCTGGAATCAACTTCAGAAGCAACTGTTTGCATACAATTTGGAGAATTTTCACTATCTGATCTTGTAAGGCAGACATTGCTCACAGCAGTAATGGAATGCAAGTTACTTGATGCACATCTGACATGGTTCTCATTGCTCCTGTCCTGCTGAGCTTGCGAGGCTCTCACTTTCTGTAAAGCAGAGCTGGAGACCGTGACAGCATCTCCAGCAGCAGTAGTGAAAGGGCATATTTGATTGAAATCCTCATTCAAGCCTCTGTCATTTGATGAGAAAGGTGAGCATTCCCCACATCCACTTGCATTCTCTGTTGTACCTGGGTTAGCACTACAGAAACTGCTACCTTTCACTGCCCCCAGGACTTTTCTACTAGCACCAACAGCTTCCCTGGTTGCAGTTATGGAGGGATGCAGCACATCATTGGCACCCCAACTATGAGTTCTATGTCTCATGGATTTCCCAGGAGTAAGTGACGTGGCACTTCCTTCTGTTATTTCCTCAGAGGTTTTGCCATGCACAGCACCACTTTTGGCACTTGTTCGTTCTCCAGTCCATTCCATGATAATCTCAGGGTCACAATCAATGGGGATATTCACTTCACTTTGAGCCTTTGATGATAGCGGAGGATTGACAGGTCTATCACAGTCCATATGTTGCTCTGCTGATCCTGGAACACCATTGTCCAGAACATTATTGGGAACTTTAAGCATCTTGGAAGTTTGCTTCTCCAGACTTTCACAGTGTTGATCAATTCTGAGAGTGCTGCCAGGCCCAGCAATTTTCCCCTCCCCTTTCAAAGGGGGTCTGAATATTCTCCTGGTTCTCCGAGAGATAATTGACTTCCTTGTGAGAACAACATCTTCTGATATTTCAACATTCTCACTCTCATTTTGCTGAGATTTGGATGTCTTGAGGGGTGAGGAATCCTTGACTGTAGGTATTCCTTCCTGTTTCACACAGAGAAATCTAGGCTTCTTGAAAGGTTTTGACTTAGCAGGTGTGCTGCTTGTCCGCTTCTCTCCTTTCTCTGGGTCTGAAACTCCTGCATCATGCATATTTTTCAATGAATCATGGTGGTAGTCTACTGATGTCATCTGATTTGGTAGAAGTTTTAAAGTCTGAGATAAGGCAGCTGAAGGTATGTCTGGCACTTGCCCTGCAACAGTGGTAAACTCCCTCAATAACTGCTGGTCTGTTGGAACTGAGGAATTTTCTTTAGCTTTGGTCTCCATTGAAAAAGAGTCCCATGGATCTTCTAAAGCACTAATGAGATCAGAATCAATGTCATCAGGACCTGAATCAAGATCAGGATTTCTCATCAAGTCCTGAAGAAGAGTATGAGCTCTGTTCAGTCCAGCATTTGAGAGGGATAGATGTTTCCCTGCTGCAGTGCAGAACCCAATGCAAGGATGAGGACTTTGTTCTTCAAGAGAGTTCTCCAAAGGACTTTGGTCCAACATAGATGGCATTTTCTTGCTTTCCACGTCAGTAGCTAAGACTTGGCGAGCTCGCACCATTGCCTGTTTAGAGATGGTGATCTGGGTTCCTCGAGCTGTGGAGAATCCAGTTTCTACCTTGCTCACAGCATTTGATGGGAGCTTCTCAATAAATGAGTCAAAATTAGCATAATCACTTTCCTTCACTGTTGGTTCTTTCTCCAGATGATCAGATGAGAAAATGCCATTGAAGAGCTTCTGTGCATCTCTCAGTTTCTCACCATCAATTCTTATGATGGATCCAGCTGCAGTTTTGAAATTAGGCCCCTCAGTTGGAACTGTCTTTAAAATGTCATCACATGGAAGATGCTTTGATGACTCTGCAGGAACTGTGAGAACATGACTGAGAGGTGCTTGTGATGCTAAGGAAGGTTTGTGAGATGTCCTCCTTGAATGGAGGATCTTTTCCAGGTGGACTTCCATATCATCAGGGGATTTTGAGTATTGGATTCCAAACTGAGTATTCAATTCCAAATTAATTCTTTCTTGCCTTGCTTCTCCAGGTGATGCTTCCATTGAATTCACATGAGCAAGGATCTCCATATCTTCTGAGTTAACATCTCGTATGGAAAATGAGTTTTCTTCCTTTACCCTAGAGGTCTTGGGAGTCACACTGCCTTCAGACTTCTCTTTTGGCTTTTCAGTGAAACGAGGTGGTTTGAAAGATCTTCGCATTCCTGCACCACCAACACATCTTGTAGAGGATTTCCTGATGCCTGGATATCTTGATGTCTGGTAGGAACCCTCACTAAACCAAGGGCTGCTTCTTCCTTGAGCTATGTCACCTCCATTGGCCTTATTCTCTGCCGAGGTCACATTTTTACTACTTTTGTTGAATAGACCATCATCATAACACTTAGCACTGTCTTCAGTACTAATATCCTGGAGCTGGGATGAAGCAGGGTAAAGAAAGCAAATAGGTGCATTATGCTGAGCCACAGTCTCATCAAAGATATTGGTATGGTGAGCATCTTTAGGATGGGCAATGTCTGCATGGAAAATTTGCTCCATAGTATCAGCACTAATTTCATCTGCTTTAACTCCATTTGAAACCTTGCTGCCTACTTCAAGGGGAATAGCATCATAATTCATGTCACCATTACTGTCTTGGAAGAGGATTTTCCCCTTTACTCTATCTGAATCTTCCATATGCGAGTCCTCCACTTCATCAGCAACATTCTGCAGAGACCCAGAGTCACAACAGGTGATATCACTTCGTCTTTCACATTCCCATCTGCTAATAGGAGTGGTGTCACTTGAAACTGAATGAGTGTGATTCAACTGTGGTTGCTTCCAGTGACTCATGCCTCTTGAATACTGCTGAAAGTAAATAATGAAATAAGAATCATGAATACCTTCATCTTTTAAAGGAAATAAAGGGAGACATTGACACTAAGAAAATGACATTTTACTGACTGGGTGAGAGCGAGACCTCTCAGACAAGGTGCCAAGTTTTGATTTTAAAGGAAGTTGTCCAGGAGGTGTTATCAGGGAACTGGTCCATGTGTAATTGTGACTTGTACTAAGAATGGCCTGAAGTGAAGCAAATGGTCTCCATGGGCTGCAACAGTGAAACAAACAATAAAATGAACATTCAATTACCTATAGGTTGAAACAAAGCTTCATTGAAGAGAGGCTGGAGGGCACCTCCTATATATTAGGTCTTCTCCAGTTCCAATCCTTGAAAAATCCAATCCTTTCCCCAATCTTAAGAAAACCAGATTCCAAATTTGTAACTTACGGGCCACTCAGTTATAAAGGCTTGGCTAGAAACTGGGACACAAAATCTCACATCATCATGCTTGCATGATTACAATATAAGTACTGAACACATTAATTTTGTGTACAAATATTTCTACAGTAGATTTTAACTATAATATGGAGGACTTAGCCTGAAAAGAGTGTATACTTGAGATCATGGTGCTTACCTTCTTGAAGTTGTCAATGGACTGAAAAGGAAGTCTCCAGGTGACCAGACTGGAACTGGTGAACTCTCTTCAACTCTGGATGCATCAGAAGAACCTGTCAATGCCCATGAGACAGGTTTATCAGTCATCAAAATATCACTCTTGTGACATTTAGAAAAAAAAATTACATTCAAATTCAGTCATTTCATACCTTATTGGGGTTGAACATGGAATTCCTGAAAATGTCCCTACCTTTCAGAGTTGGAGTGCTGCTAAGATGACCATCTGAACTCCCAAACAACTGAGATGCCTCACATTTTTTAGTCTCATCTGGAAATAACTTCTTGAAGTAGTCATTTGCCGAGACTTCAGGTATTTGGTGGAACCAATCGTCTTCGATATCTTCCCATTCTAAAATGTATATATATTTAGTGCAATCAATAACAAATAGGGATTAACCCTTTTGTTACAGAGCTTTCCATGACCAACTGTGCCTCCCATTTAATTTCTTTTTGGGGGGGGGGGGGGGGGGGGGGGGGGCGCCCTATTTTTTACTCCAGCCTCTCTTCAATGAAGCTTTGTTTCAACCTATAGGTAATTGAATGTTCATTTTATTGTTTGTTTCACTGTTGCAGCCCATGGAGACCATTTGCTTCACTTCAGGCCATTCTTAGTACAAGTTGTACTTGAAGTGGTATACACAGAAGTAGGGGTTGATGAAGAGAGATAAAGAAGGGACCATGCATGCCCAGCTGTACAAGTATGGCAGTAGTACCAAAAGGGTTAAACCTCTCTGTGAAATAGAAAATAGTGACTCTTACCCTTCACACCAATTGCAGCAACAAGTAGTTCATGAAATCTTGACTTCTTTTCATGGCTTGTCATCAATAATCTTTTATTACATAATTATGAGATAGAATGATAGTCAGCAATACCACCCACCATCAAAGACTCATTCCTACAATAGGAAAAAATTAATATTCTGAATAAATACATCAACTTCTGATGTCCAACTGTTTCAGTGATAACATATTTTAAGCCAGTACTTAAAAAAAAAAAAGAAGTAAACTTTGTACCAGTAGTGGTACTGAACTGCATGGCAAAAACAGAACGTATTTTAATAAGACGAGTGGTCTAAGTATTTTCAATAATCATCGCTATAGTCTATCCGGTCCAACTTTGCAATGCTGGCATTGACTGTTCTATGGTAGCTCATTAATTTTCCACTGACATCAGCAAGTCAAAATGTCAGAAAGGGGCTATCAGTGGTGGACCTAGGTTTCCTGGCATTAGTCAGGCATCTCATCAAGATTTATAAAATCTTTCATACATGATGCTCTCCCCCCCTTCAAGGAGCATCATGCCAGTGTCTGACAGAGGGGTCAAAGGGAAATCACCCTCTCCCCTCAGGGGAGAGGAAGATGGACAGCTTTTAATGACTCCTTTGAGGATTAAAAGTGTGGCAAGCTCAGACCAGATAGACTATACCTGAGACATTGGAGCTGGCAACTCAAAAGTTGCAACAAATTTCATGACATTCGGGAAAGTTCTCCCAAGCAGTTTCAGCTGCTTCTTCAGAGACAAAAATGCCAAAAAGGAGGGGGGTGGGGGAAATCTCTCAATAGGCTGCCAAAGCACAAAAGGAGATTTATTCAAGTACAGCTAAATACACCACTATAGACAAATTTTACCTATAGGCACAAAGGAAAACCAGAACTGCAGAAAATGAGTCACATACCATACCTGCAGCATAGGATGAACTCAATAGCATTTTTGCATCAATTTGCACATGCTTGGATATCAATCACTAGAAAAATAGAAGTGCAACATTTTTCAAAGCCAGAAAAAGTTTATCTAAAATACAGAATGAAAACCAAGGAAGAGAAAAAAAGATGAGAGATGGAACAGGAATCTCATGCACCAGAAATGAAGAATTCACGATGAGCTGTAGTTTTCTTCCTATCACACGCACTCATTTCTTCAATACAAAAAGGTGTGAAAACAGTCCCCTTGCACCTATTGGACATCATTTCACTGTTGCTTGCATTCAGAAGGAGGTTCTGCCTTCTTATCATCCTGAAAATAACAGAAATTACAATAAAAAATTTACTGTGAAATATTCAAACTCATGAACAGAACTATTACAGGTGAAGATGAGAGCACACATTATATCCTCTAATATAGGGTAAAAAAGAAAAGAGTTTTTGTTAGCAGCATGATGTACGGGGATAGCAGGTAGATGGAAAGAGAAGAAAATTAAAAAGAAGAGCCTCTGCATGAAGCATGTAATTGAGAAAAGATTAATTTAAAGGGGCAGGGCATTGCAAATATAATTCAATGAGTTAGCACTTTCACTGTGGGAATTGCACATATGCACCATGTGCAAAAATTCTGCACTCATGTAAAACAACATTCATACACTATGAAGAAGTACTGCTCTTGTAAAAAGCATAAGCTTATTCTACTTTTTTACATTAATGTCACAATCAAAACAGTTCAGAGAAACAGCTGAAAATGTTACATTTATTCCATAGCCTAGGGAAAATATACAGGGTGTCCATAAAGTAACTTTACATGACGATTTTTTTCTCATCACCAAATGAATCTTTATGTCTCCATAGTTTTAAAGAGGACTAAATTCTTTATTCCAGAACACTAATATTCATTTTTCTCCATCCCAGGTACAAGAAAAATTAATTTCTTTAATAATTGCTGAAAATACTCAGTTTCTTCCAAAGAGCATTTCCTCGTTCTCCTGAAGGTCGACTTTGTTTTGGTTGGTCTTGAACTGACCCTGTCTCCCAAAACTTCTTAACAAGATCATGAATGGCTGGGTGCAAAGGCCCTTTGAACTTCTTTCATGTTTCTGCCCATAGGGCAGAGTTTCTAGTTTCTGCCCATTTTTTTGAGAAATTTGGGGACTCAGAGACAAAATTTGGGGGGGGGGGGGGGGGGGGGGGGGGTNTTACAATAGCAAAAAATTACAAAGATTTTGAGGACTACCACAATGACAGCTTAGAAGCATTAATGAACCAAACTTCAAGGCAGGTGGAAAAAGGTAAAAAATAAAATCTGAATAAGCCTTCAATCATTTTGCCCTGATTTTCCTAATTTTCTCAAAAGTAGGCTCTCAAAGGAAAAAGAAGCCAGCCAAGGCTGCTATCCAACATTATGTTGCCAAGAGACAACAATCATCCCATCTTAGCAAGTCTTCCAAAATTAGACACTGTGAATTATACACCTTGAAGATATGTGAACTGACATACCACATTATCATCATCTTCATCATCATCCTCTTCTTCACCTTCTTCCTCCATCTGAAGAATAAACCAAATATTGTAATATTCCTAAAATGATACAGTTAAAAAACAAGAACATGGAAGTACATGAAAATCAGCATAATCTATGTGACAATTACCAGCTTAAATAGGGAGTCCTGCAAGATAGTAGGGCTTATCTCATGATCTCAAACATGAAGAATGTGATTAATGAATTTCTATTTCAGCATGTCCACTTGTCACAACAGCAGATTATATCAAAGACTCATAGGTTATGCAGGGACGTAACTTCTACAGGTAGTATCAGTAATTTTTCCTACTACAAAAGTAGAATCTCCCCTCTTATATCATCTCTAGTGAAATGACAGGGAAGAGAACTCATAGCCATTCACTACCTCTTGCTCACTCCACAATGAGGTGGAAGGTGCTTGGGTAAATGGGTAACATTTGTAAAATTCAAAAGTCTACTTTTGATGCCAAACTAATGTGGAAATTGGGAAAAAAATTGAGATATTGATTGATACAATACATAAGACCAGGGGGAACAACTTCCAACCTGCTGATATGGTAATATTATAACTATTCTCATATTTCTTGCATGAACACATGGAGTGCCACATGAATTGTTTGTTAACCCTTTCCCTGACAGACAGAAATTTACATCCCCAATCTCCTTGAGGCATAATTGAAGGAGGCACTGGCATCTCCTGGGTGTCAAAACAAATCAATGCCAAGGAAAGGGTTAGGCTGCTCTGATAGGTATTCTGTCATTTTGAAAATGTTGAAAATTACTTAAATTGACTGACCTCATCCTCCTCTTCTTCAAGTGCTTCACCAGTGAAATACAGGACAGCCTTTGGGACAACTCGCTCACGGAGGAAATGCCCAATCTCAAAGTCACTGTCCAACAGAGCTTGGGTGTCTTCATCAATGTCCTTCTCATTGGTTACTGAAACAGTAAATATTGCAAAATCCTCAACTATGGGAAACCAAAAATAAAATAAACAGTACTATAGTCTATACAGTCCAACTTTGCCACACTTTTAATCCTCAAAGGAGTCGTTAATTGCCATCCATCTTCCTCTCCCTAGGGGAGAGGGTGATTTCCCTTTGACCCCTCCACCAGACACTGGTGTGACGCTCCAGAGGGGAGGGGGGGCATCACATATGTATGGTTTTAGAAATCTTGATAAGATGCCTGACTAGTGTCAGGAACACCTAGGTCCAACACTGAGAGCCTCAAGCCCCTTTCTGACATTTTGACAGGCTGATGACAGCACTAAATTAATGAGCTACCATAAAACAAGCAATGTTGGCATTGCAAAGTTGGACCAGATGGACTATAATACTAAAATCTTGAACTTTGAAACTGACTACTAACTAAAATTGTTTACAATACCAGAATTGAAATGAAGCATCAAAATTACAAACAGGTGCAAGGCCTTTATCATAGATGAAAATAGAACAAACATAAATTCCAAGTTTCAAATTTGTTCTACCTGTTGGTGGATCAAAGAAGTTGAAGAATGAATCATTCTTGACTTGTTTGGTGACAACACGAACAGAGCCACGAGATTTATGCTTCTGCTTCTTCTTGACCATTTTCACAGTCACATTCTTGTCCTTCTTCCAGTCAATCTTACACCCCTGCATATTCATTTAAATGAAAAGTTTATTTGTTGGGTTTCTTTAAAAAAAACCTTCATAAGAAAGGAAAGAGCTTTTTTGACATAAATGACATCATGAATGAACTCATACCCTGCAGTGTTTGATGTCAGGACCCTCATAACTCAAGGGCTCTTCCTCATTCACGTCACATGTCATTTCATATTCCTTGACGAGCACAGAGTTGGTAAAGAATTCATTTGAAGAAAAGTGGAACTTGAGGATGAATCGCTGTGGAAAATGAAAGCTATGATATCAAGATACCTCTAGAGATTACAACAGAAGACCATTCCCAGTCAAACTGTCTTTCATACCATAGGATCCTTCTCCAAGTGGACGGTGACATCAGTCAAGTGCCGAAGAATGGGCTCATCATGTTCTTGTATCATTTCACCAGTCAAGTCAACATTTTTCAAGACTGTGAGCCAGAAATCAGGGATCCCCTTCACATCAAGTCCACCAGCTTTAGTTGCATCTCTAATGAATAAAACATTACTTTTAATTCTGATGTAGGTAAAATGGACAAAATGAACACTAGGCACTTCTGAAATCCAAGTCCTAGGAACAAAATGGTCACTAAAGGACTTTATATACAGAGTTAATGAAAGTCCAAAACTGATTGATCATGGGAATTAGAATGATTACCTGCTTTGGTGAGGTAGAGTCTAATTCATCAACACTAGCCTCTCTTACATGTGACATGATGGATTACCCTAGCAGGCCATATATGCCTAAACAGATTTAAAATCACAAACTCAGTCACTCAAGACTTAAAGTGATTAGCACCTTTTCAAGGGATTCCAACACCAATTTATGGAAAGAGCTACACCTCAGGGGCAAACTCAAGTGAAAGAAACTGAAGTACCTTCGTCAATCATGAAAAAGAGAGAGCATGTAGTAAATTATTTTGCACTGCACTTGAAGGAATTGGCATGGTAAGTGTCATAGCTGCAATGCATCAGTCATAACCTTTGCAGAGACATTCGCATGTTATGTTATGTCACCTGAGATACTGAAAACTGGCTCTCCAGATCACAATTTGCACCTCAGGAGAAAGCTGCTAAATAGGCGGCCATTTCCAATTTATGATTGACTGGTACCTTACAATTTAAACTTTTAAGTAAAATAACCACCATGTGATGTGGTCTCTTTTCCACTCTACAAAGCCAAAAGCCTTTGATAATTGACACTACAGCCTTTTTTATTAGAAACAGCTAATTAATGAACGTGAATGCTTAATATACAATAAAATGCAGGCAGGATCACTTGTATAAACAAAGAAAGCTCACCCAGCTCCCTCCATTCCTTCTTCAACCTTGACCTTATTCTGGAGATCATCGCTCAGTTTCTTATCATCCTTGTCCTCCTCATCAGACGGCCAATCACATTCCTCCTCTGTTGGTTCATGAGCTCCAGACACTATAACCATCCTCTGATCAAAGAAACAATTGGGATAATCCTATACAGCAGGGTTTCAGACTGAAATGTTTTCTATTCTGCTTTGGTTCACTTCTGGGAGTGTCTCATTTCATATTTTAGACTAATCTTGACATCCGAATTCCCCAGAATGCTGTCTATTGAAAATAGCTCTATTTCAGCCCATATGTTAAACTCATTACAATTAAGGAAACACTAGCAACCCACAGCTTTTAAAAATGATTTTTCTTTGTTAATTTTTTACCTCTTCCATCATTTAAAATATGCATACCCCAAACCTATCCTGTACCAGATGGTATAAATACCTCCTTCTTGACATACTTAATAAAAAATCATCTACAAGACTAGGCAACAATAAAATCAGTTCTCCCATACTAAATATATGCTGATATCAAGTTTCATTAGCAGGTTATATTGACATGAGCCAAGATTAGCCATCCAGTTATACAGGGTGGGCCACTTAAAAGTAGCCCGCCTCCTATAATACTGCAGACAGTAAGAACAGTGTGCAAGGGGCGACCACCTCCGCCACGCTCGGACCAGAGGCGGGCTACTTTTAAGTGACCCACCCTGTAGATTACATAAAAATTATTTGGCCAGTCTTGAAACATGACCAATCAATCTTGCACCTCTAGCATCCCTGAAAATAAGTGAAAGTACAGTGGAACCTCGCTTAACGAGCATAATTTGTTCCCGAATCTTACTCGTAATGCGAAACACTCGTTAAGCGAATCACTCTGTTTGACTGTATATTCATATACAGTCAAACCTCGCTTAACGAGCACCTCCCATAATGAGTGATTCGCTTAACGAGTGTTTCGCATTACGAGTAAGATTCGGGAACAAATTATGCTCATTAAGCGAGGTTCCACTGTAGTTATATCATTGCAAGTAAATTTTCACAGGGTGGCTACTTTACACCTTCAATGATACTTCAGATTTTTAAATAATAGCAAGTCCTGTAAAATAAAAAATTATATAAATTGCATAACAAAATCATACTGTAGGAACTCAAAGTGCAAAGTTACATTTTGGCCACCCTGTACTGAGATTTCTCTCCATCCAAGTAAAACCAGTGTTTAAACTCCCTTACGACAACTTTCTTGCTGATGATCATTATTTGGGAGATGTGTCAAGATTACAGTAAAATCAATAACCACAATCACTACTACCACACTAGAGGGCCGCAAATCAATTTAGGCCTCATAGGCTTTCTTATTGGAGCAAGCAATAGCACATAGGGAGGGATACATAAACAGGGATGTGAGAGAAGTTAACCCTTTGAGGAGTAAGCACATATATTAACAGGTTGATGCCATAATCCTCTCCATATATTTTCTATGGGATATCTTGCAGGCATTAAAAAACCCACCCCTCAAAGGGCTAAATAAGTTCAAAGCAATATGTTTTTGTTTTCCTATTGACAATAACTACAAACTCCACACTCATACATAGCTTTGAAAACTGGAAATAGCTCTTAAATGCAATCAGAACTTTAAAGAAGCTTTCAATTCACAGCTAATGAGTACATCACAGTCTGAGTATCAGGAATGATTTGAGAAGTCACCAAGAAGGATGCATTGTAGCTTGGATGATGGGGATTTTGCATATCCTGAAGGGATATGCAAAAATGTAGCTTGCTAATAATAAAAAATAAATGTGACTAGCCAAAGTTACTGAATCCCACTTCTATACACATGAAGGGCATTGCTTCTTTCTAGGGAACTTATAGAAAACAGAACTAATGAAATCCAGAGTGACGAAAACTCTTTTATACATCCTTATATGAGTAATAGTGAAACCTCACCTTGTTATAGAAAGGTTGGTACTTCTCCATAAACTCCATCTCCAAGTCATGAACTTTTTTGTAGAATTCTGTCTCAACACGATGCACATCAGCTTGCAAACGTTTCAGGGCTTTTATGCGCCGCTTCACAGATGCTGGAAGGCTCTGAATTGCACATCAGGAAAAAGGCCATTACTCCCTTACAATGCCAGCCAAGACTAATTATCTCTACATTGGAGTATCTCTGAAGGACATACACAAAGACCTACCTCAATATAAGCAGATGGAGTCATGCTCTCCTTTGCAGAGAGTTTGTTGGTAAGAGCAGCTAGAACTGATGGATCCTTCAGCAGCTTAGATGTGATTGCTCCTAATGTTACAATAGCAAAAAATTACAAAGATTTTGAGGACTACCACAATGACAGCTTAGAAGCATTAATGAACCAAACTTCAAGGCAGGTGAAAAAACTACACAATTTTTTCATATTGATATTTTCCAAATATTATAATAGTCTATCATTGTTGCATGGCCTGAAAGTGTGTTGTGTATGTTCAGGTAATTGAGACTCCAGCAGCACATTCAGGTGATGGCAAGATATTAACACGTTGACGACCAGCCTATTTTTGCTTGTCCGCCGCGTGGGACCACGCGCATTTTTTTTGTCAAAAAATGCGTCCTGCTATCAGGACGCATGGTCCCAGAAAACATTTTTTTTGCCGAGTTTTTTTAAAATGTTGAATTTTTTGGAATTTTTATCAGTAATTACGAAATCATAATCTTCTGGAATGTTCTCAACAGTTCCAGAGGGTATTCATTGAAAAAAAATCTGCATCCTGGCATCAGGATGCATTGTCGCCAATGTGTTAATACTTAACCACTGAGCCATGGTGTCTTTTCTGATTTTTCCTCTCACTGAAGGATTGTTGATGAGTGTCTGCATGTTATAGATACTCGAAGCCCCCTGGCATGTACTAGCTGATATTGATCAAGTGCAAGTGACCTTTTCAACCTTTTGGATGCACATGCAAAAATGCCAACTGTCAGTTGCCATTGCTAAGGATTATGTAAACTTTGACCTAGGAATGCATCACCAGTTGATTTTGATAATTTCTTTCATCTTATTACTTCAATTTAGGGGGAGACAGACACAGCATATTGTGTCACCAAGATGATCACCTGAATGAACTCCAGGTGAGGATCCAAGAGCTAACACATATACCCCCATCAGGTCAAAGAATCATCTTTAAAGGCAGGTCACTCTCAGATCTCACAAAGACCTTACAAGAACTTGGTATCACAAGAGGAAGTAAAATTATGGTGAGTCTCTTAGAATATACTAAACTATCTAAAGTATGCAAATCCTTTTTGTGTGAGGTCCTACTCCATTTACACTGTGTAGAGGTTTTTTATTTGGTTTTTGCCATTTGAAGCTCTTTATGCTTTCTTTGTCTATTTCTCATATATCATTATTGTGATACTTCTGTATGGTAAAGCTTCTATGGTTCAGAGTTTCTCTATCTCTGATGAAGGAGGACTACTTTCAGAAGCCTTGCAATTTCTGTAATTTTGTATATCCAGGTGCTAGGCCAGAGTGTTGAGCCTTCTACAGATGAAATGTACAAGGAGATTCAGAAGGTTGACCAAAATTGTGGAGACTTGGAAAGGAAACTTGGTGACATCTCTTCAGCCTTAGATGGGATGGAAAAGGTACAGGTAGTTCTTTTTTTCTCATGGTGTGTATCTCTGATGAGGTTGTAATATCTGGTACATTCATTTTAATAGTCTCTGATGTTTGCCATTAACAAATAATTTTTTTAATTTTGTCTGTTTCATGTCCAGACATTCCACTCTGTCCATTCAATAAGAATGATCAGAAATTTGGCTGTGAATTTTTGGCTGTAATTGGTGTCAATCAGTTTGCAAGCACTTTCCCTGAGTAATTTGGTACAACATAAAAGCAGCAGACTTCTATGATGAAAGTGGAAGTCTATGATGGAAAAGGAGTATGATCAGCATAAAATTCTTGACTATAGTAAACTAGTCAGAATATTGGTATAAAAAAAAGAGCAATATGCTTGGATAACTTAATGTCAATGTGGTCCCCATTTGCTTCAAAAAGGGCAGCCATTTGCTAGGGTGATCTTAGACTCAGTGCTGCAGAGTTGGTCTTAATGGATGTGTATGAGATGGAGGTCTGATCAGTGGGGCCATTCCATTTTAAGTTGTCAGCCTAACCCCTTTCCTATGGATGACATATATATATGTGATTTATTATCTCAATTTTCAAAGTTGTAGAGCTATGATTTTCATCATAGCTCTACCTGATTTTTATTCTTTATACCTGTTTCTAAATACCTTCCTATGGATGACGTATATTTATGTTGTGGGACTTAGCACCTGGCTGAGGCTGGAATAATATAGTTGGGATGCTGGGCTGGCTCAGTCAATCCTGTGGTCAAGGAGTTAAAATGTAGTCCTCAAAGTGCTAGCAAAAAACAGATTTCATCTCATGATGGATGTGGGAAGGAGCTCCATTATGTTGGAAGATGATCTGCTCCACACACTTCTTGTTTTGGAGCTTGGGAATTGCAAAAGCTTGCAACATTTGTGTGTAGTGTGGGCCATTTACAGTTATGGTGAGGAATCCACCTGGACTGGGCTCCTCAAAGAAGTATGGTTCAATGATGAAGTCTGCTGTAAAACTACACCAGCCACTTTGGCATCATTCAATGGTGATTGGATCACAACTTGAAATATTTTCTTCTGCCCACACCATACAGTTGTAGGTATTCACTCTGGCATTTGGATAAAAATGCATCTCATTCCAAAGGAAATGATGGATCTCCAAGTTGTGCCCTTATGTAGCACATTAAAGGGCAAATGTCAGATGGATGTCATTGTCTATTGGCAGCAGCTCATGCACCTGGTGGAGTCTGTATGGGAGAAATAGCAATGTGATGTGCATCATGTTGTTGCACAAAGGAAACATGAAGTCTTGTACAGACAACCTGCAAGCAGCATTGACTATGCATTGCCTCACCATTTAGAGCAATTGCTTTGTGTATTCCCCTGAAACTCCCTCTGCTAGTGTTGGTGGTCTGCCAGAATGATAGGCACTGTCCACAATCCTGAACTTTTTAAAATTTTTTTTACAAGAATAGGTACACAGCAAAGGAACTGTTTACTATTTTGATAGTAACTTCTGATGAGAACTGTGTGTTCTACGCTCAATGTAATGGTGCAACAGAATACCATACTACTTCATGTAAGAACTTTTGAAGGCATTGTTGACACTATTGGAAACAAATTTGAACTGGCCCTGGAAACTTCCTGAACTAGAGCTTTCTTGCTGCATTGTGTATAGGCTAGTGTGGTATTGTCGGTTTGCAATATGGAAGTAAAAAGGCTCATAGTCATGGAGTGCCTTAGAGAATCGATGTTTGGTAGGAGAAGTACTTTACTGCCCTTTTTGGTGCACATGTATGTAAATAATGTCCATAAACAAAATGTAGTCATAGTCTCTTGTTAGAGATCTTCATCTAAAGAGTCCTCTATCTTAACCATTGCTTAATAAATTATCACATTACTTCCATCTTGTTATCTTTCACTCATTTTCTGCTTTCTTTCTCTTTCAGGGGTACTTGAAGAAGCAAATGCAAGTGGAATTGCTTCCAAAATTTGAGCACCAACTAAAAGTAGTCTCAGAAAATTGCATGCAACTGCTGGAAAAGTTGGACTCAGTGGAATGCAATGGATGTAGTACAGAGACAAGAGTTAAACGAAAACAAGTTGTGCAGAGGATTCAGGGTCTTTTAGATAGGAGTGATAGCATTCAGGAGAGTGTGACACAGTTAGCATCAAGTGATTAGAACTGTTACTTCTGATGCATGGATGTTAACTTATGATGGGACAATGTAATGACCATTTCTTCAGGTGTTGGTATCTATTAATGAATGAATGCCTGGGAGGTCTATAGTATTGCTTTTGCAGTCCTACAGTTACCATATTCAGGCATATCATGCCAACTTGCCTCCTGACATTCAACAGTCTTCTGCTCAGTGAGCAAATATTCTTGTTTTCATGCTGCTGTTTGTTTATTCTAATGTCTTTTTGAATCAAATTCTGTTACTTTTCTCTTTCCTTTGTTTAATTTTGTACCACATGTCAATGAATCTTTTATGCCATTATGCAGATTATGACTGTGGCTTGCTCACAGATGTAAAAAGGTAAATTACTTTTCCTGGAAACACTTTGAAACTCATATTTCAACTTTATGCATGAAAAATATTGTCTTGACTATTTAATAGTTTTCTAGTGGAAAAGAGATGTGAAAGAAAGTTGTTTTTTTTTATTATATTTTTACACCTTTTTGGTTGCTATAATTTGTATAGCTTTGAAATCTCTTTCATGGCCTATAGATACACTTGGCTGGTACTGCATGTGGTAAGCTGATGAAGCAAGTTCATGGCTCATGAACATGCAGCCGGCACCTGTTCACTCTATGGCTGCAAATGTGGTTAACTATATTCAGAATCCTAAAGCATTTCTGCCCAGACCAACTTCACCTATATAAGATGTTAGCCTATATTTTCCTTATATTAATTAATATTCCAGATTTTACCATAATACAATATTTTTCTGGGCTAATACCAAGTAACAAGAATTATAAAAGGCCTTTCCTTCAATGAAGAAAGGAAGAGTGACCTAAAATTGCTGCTGGATTTCCAAACATTTGAATAAGTTAAAATATTAAAAACAAGTGAAGAAAAAGTGCAAGGCTTGGTGTCACGGTGATTATGGTGATAATAAGCAATGATCCTTATAATATCATGCAACCACATTGCCATATGTGGTGTTGCGTATCAAGATGGTAAATCTATGTGACAATTGTAGGAGTGTGTCTTAGTTGTTGGAGATTGTTATTAACATGCAGTAATGAGTGAATCCACCAAGAAACTCAATAGATCATTAAAATAAGGTGCTCAGATGGCATTCATGCATTATGATAAGTCAGAGTGTTACTGATTTTAACCAATGTTAACACTTTCAAACACTATATCTTCAGACATTCAAGCATCAGGCCGGCTGACAGACCAATTGGTGCCCAAATGTGTTAATGTAGACATATATGTTTATATAATATGAGCATAAGTTAACAAAACTCGCAATTGTAGAACAAATAATAGATTGTAAGGTGATAACACAGACATTACAAATGCATTGTGGCAATGACTTCTGCACTTCTTGCTTCTTTGGTCTGCTCTTTTGACTGTTCTAATATCTTGCCTATAGACTAGTCATGGGTTGGCCTTTCATTGCCTCATTTTGTCATGAGGTAACACTGGATCTGTCTCCAATGGGGGAGTCTCAGAACTCAATATGTAACCCAATCCCAATGCAAAAAAAGTCCACTATTTGCTCTTAGGGTGGGAGTAAATATGAAAGAAACAGGTAGACACTATGAAATCCAAGTGTTTTAGTGCCTCCTATCTTTTTTTCATGGTGAGACTTTTCACTGCTTGAAAGCAGAGGTTCACTCACACCCTCTTATGTCAAAGTTACCCCATCACATATGTGAATGCATCTTCGGGGTTTGTAGAGGACATGACATCTTCTGTAGGACATGGAAGAGATTTCAAATATCTGTCTATTTTAGTGGAACTAAAACTTTTGAAATAAATAAATATGTATCTAGGATGCAAGTTCCTTTGCCATTTATACTAGAGGGAATTGGTGGGCAGAGAAACTGGTATCTGTTTCTTATTTCTGACTTTTTTTTAATGCATATTATTACTTCATGGCCACTAGACTGCTGACTTTGAGAAATCTGGAAGTTCATTCATCAATGTCCTTGAGCATGATTTTCACCTTTTTAAGTCCTGGATGTTTCAAGGGTAGTGCACTTCCAACACTCATAGAATGGAAAGTCATAACAGATATATAGAATCATGATGAATGGTGGTAACTGGAGGAACAGGAAAAGGAACTATTAGACTGTTACTAGTTACAGGAAAGAGTAAAGAATTGCATTTGCAGCATTTCTTTTTGCACATTATTCCATGAAGATGATGCATCTCATCCAGTTGTGGGAAATAGAGTTATTTGAATGAGTTGCATCAATACTGGAGAATTTCAAAAGGCAGCAGGTCTTCAATGTTTATTATGCTTGGGACCATTTCCATAGTTGGACTGTGCCCTTTTCCCCATCTTTTTTTTTTATTGAAACACTTTTAGCTGCAATTAGACATTTGTTAAAAGACTTCAAGATTGTTACAAAATATGCCATAACATGTTGATGAACTTACTTGCACCACAAAGGAATTAAGGGACTCCAGTTAAAGTTAAAAGTCTGACTTTTGTAAAACATTCATCATAATCGGGAAATTGTTCATTGACTATTCCAAGCAACTTTTTCAAGACTTACATGGGATGATGATGCCAGATTGAGCAGAAAGTTTCATATGGAATTTATGAATTTGCGAATTTTTTTGTCATTGCCAGGTTTAGAATTTAAATGCATGTGGACATCTCAAATGGGGAAATGGGATTAGGCTTCTTTCCTTCCTGTTGGAAATTGCATTTGAGTCCAGATTGAAGACTTTTCCATACTCTATGGTTGCTCATTACTTCTAATATTTCTTCTATGTAAGTTTGCTCAAAGATGAAGCTTTAGTAATGATCAGTTAAAGTTAGATGCCAATTAGGACTCAACTTTGAAGGGACCTGTTCTTAGTGTCTCTCTACCTTGTAAGAATGCAATGGTATTTGATGCCTTTGGATTGCACTGTAATGAACCCTCTTGTATTCCCTTGTTTTCATATCCTCATTAACTGGTTCCAATATTTCCTTGCAGGAATGTATAAAATGGACTGAAAATGATGGTCAAGGACTTTGTACATTTGCAGCATCTAGGGAACATATCTTATGAATTAACTCTTTTGATGTTATGATGTGGGTATCCTTACCTCTGATCTGTTCAAAAGGTAGATGTTCCAATTGATACTTCCTAATTTTGTATTTGAGAATAGTGTACAGGACTTTTAGACGACCGGAACAATTGAAGGACATGAGATTTTCACATTTAGCATGGAATGCTTTTGGTTTGACTTTTTACTTACCTTTCTGGGAATCCCAGTTTTTCTAGAGATGCTTTTATAGATGGTCTATGCCCAAAAACAATCTCCTGGGCATTCTGTCATCAAGTGGAATCCGAGAGATAGCTGTCTGTTAACACAGGATTGAGCTTGCACCATACAACCATGAGAGCAAGAAAGCTGCAGAGATTATCTTTTCCTGCAATGCATGGAGAACAGCAAGGGATTCTCCATTCCAAGGAGATTCCCTAGTGCATACATTGCACTTTTGTCTGCTGTACAACCTCTTCAATAACCTGTGGTTTCCATGCAGCTTGCATGCAGTCTTGTGGTTCCACTTCTTTTTCTCCAGATAAGTAGCTCATATGATAATATGATCTCAGGGATATTTCCCAAAAAATATAGTCGAGCCTTACTTGACTGTGCCTTCCTCAATATTGTCACTTTAACCTTTACACGCCGAACGTTTCTGCCAACGGCGTGGAATCTTCCTTTTATACCACGTCCGTCGATAAGTTTTCGGCCTCACCCACAAACGAAGTACGCACATATTTTATTTTACTGTCAATATTTGATGTAATGAAAATCATGTTCAATGACACGCTGCAAAAGATCATGAAAAATTATAATGCTGGATTTGTACAAAGATTCTTCTTGCTGTTTAACCATTCTGCACAGTCGATTTCAGTTCGTCGTCACCAAAACGCATTTCTGGAAGGTCCTTTCTCATATTTGCTAACAGACAATAGTGAGTCAGAGCCATGTACTTCGCGTATAGTCTGGAAATGACTCCGACTGCAAATCTGCAAAGGATCTTCGAGAAATGCAACTTTTGTGACGAAGATGAGCTGAAGTCGACCATGCAAGAATGGTTTGACAAGAAAATATATTTATTATTTCATATGAATTTATTAGAATTTTGCATGATCGTTGGCAGCGTGTCATTGATCATGATTTCCATTATATTAAATATTGAAAGTAAAATAAAATCCGTGCTTGCTTCGTTTATGGGTGAGGCCGAGAAGTTATTGACGGACCTAGTAGGTGTGGAAAAGAACATTTCATGCTGTTCGAATGTGGCAACATTCGGCGTATAAAAGTTAAGCAGAATGAATTGATGACACTCTTTTCGTATTGCAATAGGCCTGCCTCTGGCAGAAGTGGCATAGTGTATAGCTCAGTAAACGCTTATAGGGTATGTAGCATCAGAGGAATTCTCTCGCCCTCAAGTGAGCCAAGCTTTATTGCCCCACATTTTGCTTCTTTACTCCTTTTGTTTTTCCTTGAAATTGTTGGTGTTTTATATTGTCACTTCTTGTGTAACCTCTGAATCCCCGGAAATGTGGATAGACCATTGTAGTCTTGAATGGTTGAATTTTCCCCCCTTTGAATACATTCCAGGTTTCTGGAACAGCTACGAGGGTGGTTCAAATGAAAACGAGAGTCATAATTTTAGCAATGCAAATGAGTTTTGCCTCTAACAGTGGTACTGATATATTACAGTGAAAACTCGTTAACTCGAATCCTGATAAGTCGAAATTCTGCTTATCTCGAAGTTCAAAGCTTGGTCCCGGCGGAACCCCGTAGGACACCATGTTAAATGCTCCGTTTAACTCGAATTCGCTTATCTCGAATTTCCGGATATCTCGAATGAAATTTTCACTCCCGATAACGAATTTCTCACGGTTAACTCGAATTCAGGGTGAGAAGGGGGGAAAAATTTNGAAAAACTGGGATTCCCAGAAAGGTAAGTAAAAAGTCAAACCAAAAGCATTCCATGCTAAATGTGAAAATCTCATGTCCTTCAATTGTTCCGGTCGTCTAAAAGTCCTGTACACTATTCTCAAATACAAAATTAGGAAGTATCAATTGGAACATCTACCTTTTGAACAGATCAGAGGTAAGGATACCCACATCATAACATCAAAAGAGTTAATTCATAAGATATGTTCCCTAGATGCTGCAAATGTACAAAGTCCTTGACCATCATTTTCAGTCGTTGTTTCAGTTCGCACTTCTCGAAATGCTCACATTTATTTTTCAAAAGGTGCTAGAGGTCACTCAGTGAATTCAAAATGGTGACGCATCTGGAAACTTGCACCAAGGAAGCGATGCGAGCTGTGGTCAGATTTTTTAACACCAGCCGAGATACACCATGGATGACTTGAATAAGCTCCTCAACCGCGCATCGTCCCTGGCGTGAACACGAAGTTCGCGTGTTCAGGCCGAGCTGCATCCTGGGGATCGCTGATGCCGTTTCTTAACTTCTGAACCCATTCATACCCACGGGCCTGGACTTATCACCATACGCATTCTTTATCTTCGGATGTATCTCAACTTGCTTGGCTCCCTCGGTGTTGAAAAATCTGACCATATATCTTCTTTGGTGCAAGATTCCAGGTGTGCCACCATTTTTAACCCTTTCGTGCATGGTATCCACTGTAGTGGACGACAAAATTTTTGACGATAATTATGAGTTTTCAGCTATGGTACTCATACCTCGAAACTTTAGGTGCGTGCAGTCAACTCAAGGGCACATAATCTGTTCAGTGTCTCTTTCTAGCAGTAGAACATTCGACTACCACGACAGAGTACCTCCTTAAACTTTAAACCATGAAGGGCATATTTTTTATTTTGCTTTAAAAATTAATGCACGAAAGGGTTATTTCACTGTATGACCTCGTGCACCTGCTGAAAAATAAATGCGAGCATTCAGAGAGGTGTCAACTGAACCAAAGCAACATATCAATTCCACTGTTAGAGGCAAAACTCATTTGCATTGTGAACATTATAATTTTCTCGCTTTCATGTGAATCGCCCTCGTATTCTTTTTTTTTATAGGTAACCATTTCGAGCTTTTCTCGAAGAGATGACAATAATATGTACGTGTGGTGCACTCGTAAAGCTAAAAGGGCATGAATGTGCATCATTCTAAGTTTGACAAGTAATGTTTTTCTTGAGAGAAAAGGATTAAGATAACTGCCTTCATATAAAGCAGAGTGCCTGACAGTAAGCGGCACTAAACGAGCAGTGAAGTCTAATGTATGGTGGAAGATCCAACTGTAGATGCTGTGGTGTTTCTGTCAGGCTGGTGCTTCATCAGTGAAGTTATTTTTTTGCGAGCTACCCCTTAAATCTTGAATAAGTTAGAGATTTTCTACGTTCTAGATTGTGACCACTGGTCTTGACTCACCGGCTCTCCATGGATTCGTAAGTTAGTCTCTTACATGTCAATGTAGTAAGCCCATTACTTTCAAGTTGAAACCCTTTCAGGTCTGATGTTGGACAGTGTCCAACACAAAAGTTCGATATACGGTGAAATTGTATTAATATATTCAGGTTTTTCTTGTATATCCTAAGCAAGACACAAAAGCAAATTTAAAATACAACCTACCATGATTGCCATCAACACAAAAAAGTTTACCGGAAGGAGTTTAATGAGCATTATAGCTTTTCGTAGCCCTGGTCAGGATTTAGTGAACTCGACGTCATCTTGTACATGATCAAGTGATCAATGAAGTGGCTAACAATTGCTTACAGTCGTGCACTTTCTCGATGGACCTAGTAATTGCAAATGGTAGCTGAGGAGGAGCTGGGATGTTGTATCTTTTCGAGCAGACAGTGGGTACGATGCAGGATGGTATCAAACAAAGGTTTCAAGGGAGATTGATCCAAGAACGAGAGTAAAAGCGACGTCAAAATGGAAGTGTAACCCCTTTTCTCCAGTTTCTTCATGGAAACGCTTGCATCCTTTCACTAGTCACTCATGAATCGCTGGTCATTCGTGACTCGCCAGTCATTATCTATTACGTTAGTCGTGCTCCTGGTCCCCAACCAATGTTCCCGTGTTTCATTCCATAGATTCATCACGAGGGATACCTTTCGCTTAACCCTTTCAGCCCTGGCAGGACTCAGGAGTCACGCATTTTTCTCGCATATGTTATAGGGCTTCATAGGAATGTGAATCTGAGTCCTTGTTTATAGGGACTCAGAATGACACCACATGTCAAGATGGCAGCTGTCCACAGTAATATAAAGCTGCTGTATTTCTTGTGGCGCTTCAAAAATGGTGCCATCGTTTATATTTATTTCACCTCAGACATTTCTTTCCTAGCCAATTTGTTTTTGTTTTTGCAAGCTAGATAGTGGAAAGTAGTACAGAAATATTGAGAAACATACGACGTAGAATAGGGACATGAGTACTAGCTGAGCTAATTAAATAGCATGATTTCATTCATTTCTTTAAATAATTGAAATACATATTTAATTTTACTTGAGGAAACCATTTTAAAAGCGCTTTTATGTTGCCTAAGCCTTGTTGAAGCCTATAAAAGTAAGTGGCATTTTTTCCATGCCCAGAACATAATTCAGGACAAAGGGGTTAACATATCGACCGCCAAGTACGAGATATCTCGTACTATATTTCCATGTCAGACGCCTAGTGCGAGATATCTCTGATTTCTAACATTGCATGGTGGAGTCCTGCATATTACTAATTGCTTTAATATTTTTTCAAATTTCTGTGACTGAGTAAAAAAATATGAAAGATTGGATATTAATTTGCAAGAAAAATTTTAATTTCTGTGGCGTGTGAATAAAAACAATGGTGGCAGTCAATGTGTTAAAGCCTTAACCCTCTTCCGCACAGAGCGCCTTCAAGGTCCTGAACTTTGCGATTGCGCTCTATTACTGATTAATTATTACCAGTATTATCAGTTTAAACTCTTGATGCGTGTCAGATTAAAGTTGTACGAAGGGATGACTCCTCTATGTGTTAAAGTTGTAAAATTAATTCATGGGGATTAGGGTTAAACACATAACAGGTTGTAGTATGCGGTGTGGGGTTTCCTGCCAGGCTGATTCACACTAGGACGCATTTGCGGAAAAATGCAGAGGCAGCAAATGCATCCAAGGGCAACACAGGCGTAAATGTTGTGTGCGTCTCGAGGCACGCTGCTTTTGTCGCATATGCATTTTGCATCTCGAAGCATAGTGGGAGCAGGAAAGGCGTGGATTGTGTCGCCGTATTTCTGACTCTGCCAATGAGAACGCGCCAAGTATGACTGGGTGAAGAATGAAGATAATTCTTTGCGGAATTATTTTTATTCTTCGCCCCAGCCTGTCAAAGATGGAGGATAACTTCGCAATCGTCGCAGGGGAGACGGGAGATGAAAGTAGACTTCCATCTGAAGCGCATGCTTATGGTATGTCACGTCGCTATCATCCAAGGATAGGCCGAAGAAGATTGTCACACAATAGAGATACACCATCACCATTGTGTCAGTGTGAGATGTCCAAGAAGCGAGAAGCATCTGATAGGACGCGATGCTTCGGATTGTCCAGTGTCATTCTGCCGAGTACAGATAAATAAGCGCGCCGTGATTGGCAATTCGGCAGCGAAGCCAGAGATGCATTTGCAATCAGTAGCGTGCCCAGGAAATCCGATTTGGGTGGGGGTTGCCATATGAAACATTGATTACCCACCCTAATGGGGGATTAACATATGAAAAAACTGATAACCTACCCTGTAATTGTAGCCGTATTAAAAAATTTGTGAGAATCGAACCTGTAAAACTGACCCCAAGGGGGGGTTATCACCCGCAAAACCCCCCGCACCCCTTGGGCACGCCACTGTTTGCAATTCTTTGTATGCGCTGGAACGCATTTGCGTCTTGCCACAAATGCGTCCTAACGTGAGTCGGCCCGTACGTCAGGCGTCCGCAGTCCTCTGAAGGGCATGCCTTCAATGCTGATAACGGGATAGAGTATTTCTCTGGGCCTCCACTATATCCCTGAGGGACGGATCCCGATAGAATGCCCCTGTTTCATCTTTGACTCGGATAATATAAATACGGAGTGATCGTGAAGTGGCGCAGTAGCTGATCCCGCCCTCCCTCAAGGTGCTCGTTTTCTTCAGTGTCTCGCCACTAAGGTGCCGTTGAGAGTCTGGAGAGTTTCAATCTGAGGTGAGGACGTGATCAGTGGAGTGGGCTGTCGTCTTTTGGTGCATGCTTAATCGTTCATCAATACGATGGTGCCGCTATTCAGGTAGCAGTATTCGGATCTGCGCATGTCCCGCTCTTAGACCCTTCTGTGTCGATTCATAATGGTCCAGCGAATCGAGAGCATCGAAATCGAGTCAGGACTGATAGAATTTTCCATCCGCCGCCTTCAATTATTGGATTCGGAGTACTATTACTTTATGCCTTCAAGTAGCATAAGGAAACATGAATACACGATCATTTGCTTTCGGCATGTCATCCACATTGCTACTGCCTGCCCCTGTTATGGACTGCATTAACGGCGACAGGAATAAGCGCTTTGAGTGGAGTCAAGTGCAATTTGTCATGGTCTTTCTATTCGTGTTGGCCTGTATTCGAAGAAAGACATTAGAGAACCCAGTATATTCACCCATCAAAGGCTATAGTAGCCATGCATGGCCATGTTGGCTGCTGTTTTCATTTCAAGCAGTCAAATAATGCGACAGCAATCGATCCGATTATGTTCTCATTCTAAATGAAGAGGGAGCGGGGATAACTTAGTTCGGACAGGCCATGAAGTTTTGTTTCCCCATTGATGGCAATCGAGAAATTATGTTCTTTTTCCCAACCGAAGAATATTTGAATAAGCTGGTGCCTGCACACTAAAGCTGCCAACTGAACTGCATGGACTCGGACATTACGGAAATCATTTCCCTCACAGTCGAGGTATTTTCAGACCTAGAACTCGTCTAGAGTGGAATTTGCACGAAAGTATGCAGCTGGTAACCCTTTGGAAGAATAAGGAAAGGCCGAATGTCGCATTGATACCGCGTTCCGCTTGGATGAATACGGTTTATGAGCTTCAGATATGTATTCTCGTCTTCCATGTTTTTTTCGGACCTTTGAGAAGCAGTCGCATTTGTGAATGAGAGGAACTCTGGCTCTTTGCCAGCGAATTATCGCGAAGATATGCATTTACTCGCGCCATGAACCTCCGCCGATAGGGAAATGACGTTCTTTGGCCTTCTACTCGTACATTGCGATTACCCTCCTCCTCCTCCTCCTCCTCCTCCTCCTCCTCCTCCTCCTCCTCCTCTCCCGGCCTCGAGGACTAGGGAAGAGGGAGAAATGGAAATTGCAACAAAGGCTTCGGCTGCCTTCGCTCATGTGACCTCATTTTTATTGTCCACTTTTGTTTGGCGTTCTACAGGTATTTGCAGCCTGTAGGGTAAGTTGTATTGTTTATATAAAGACAATAGTCGTGGGGGGTGATAAAATATCTCCTGACGTTCTCCCCCGACCTCTGAAACAAGGGGGGACGAGCATAGTTGCATTCCCGTGTTACTTGTAAGCTTTCTGTTTGTTTAACGTGTGGGCTTTTCCTGTCTTTTGTGAGGGTTTTTTTTAGTTTTAGTGCCTGCTCTCTAGTTTCAGGTATTAGCGCGACCTCGTGCTCGTCTTGCTTTGATTTGGACATGAAATCATGGACGGTTTTCCTTCTTATCCTTGTTTCGTTCTGTTCAGGTTATTATACACCAAGAATGTCAAGAAGCCAGGAATGTGATACTGGACGAGTTCCGTGAACGAATTATTTTCGATAAGACGTAGCTAGTTCTGGCCTCGGATTCGTGCAAGGAAGAGTAGAGCCCCTTTTATTTCCTTTATCATCCTGGAAAGGTGTGGTACGGGTTCGAGGAAGTCTGCTGCCTGTTATGTGGGTTCCTGTTATCAGACACCCGTTTTTCACTTTTTCCCTGAATATGGCGTCAGTGGTGCCACTGACGTCAATTTCCCCGTATGTGGAGGCCTGAAATGTGACACGCATGGGGTCCCACAATCTTCAGTGTCTGTGTATTCTTCATTCTTCAGTGTGTGTCACTGCCACTGACGTCACTTTCCGGAGAACGCGGAACCGTTTTGGGGAAAGGGGAGAAATCAGCCCGTAGCACCGTATGAGATTTTTAACCCCCTCTTCAAAACTTGGCAATACTTCTTGGGTTTGTCCACGGTAAGATCAACCACCATCATAGCCTTCCCCCCCCCCCCCCTTTTTTTTTATATGCTCATTCTCGATGGCGGAATATACGGATATGTAAATTTGAAGGTGCCTTCATCAGGCGCAAGCTTTAGGGAAATGAATAGGTTGAAGATATCGAATTAATCCAAGGCTCGAGAATAAAGGAAAGGCTGGTCTGTTTCCTGTTGATTTTCTCATCTCGCATCGCTGTGATAGGAAACTGCTCCCCGGGGATTCTTACGTAATTGGAAACGGGGACCATGGGGTAACGCTGAGTAATCTGCCTTGCGCGAGTATAACCTGGATATGCCTGTTCAGTCTCCCTTTCATCCTGATCCGTGCTGCATCCTCTTACTCCTCGTTGGAATTCCACTCTCGGCTGACATTTCCTATTCACCATTCCCAGCGCGTTTCCTCTGGGAAGGGCGAGGTCTGAAACTTTTTTTTTTCCTCGTTCCGTCTGCCCTTGGTTAGCAGAGCTCAGCAAGGATATTAGCGATTCCTTTAGCAAGTAAAATCTTGGCGGAGGGGCCAGATAGGGAAAAGTAATATTTTGATGATGTCTGGCACAGCCCAACGATATCATCACCAAAACGGAATATTTCATCAGGGAGAATTCCTGTCACGCATCCGCGACATTTATGAGATCTTGCTGGAAGCTGCCATGTGAACTGAAGGAAAATAGCGCCTACTGATTGTAATCTTACGGATGGATTGGGGTGCAAGGCTGAAAATTCACACTTGGAACGGAGGGAACACCGCCCAGCCCTTCACCATAAATCGAGTTTATCGACGTATTTGCCTTATCGCAGCAATAGCACGGAAAACATCGTGTATCTTGTTGATAACATAATTAGGGATAAGAGTCTTCCGTCATAAACATGTTGTGGTTGGCTCTAAATCCAATTGAATAAGGCAGTGCGACACTGATGCCCGACGATGGCAAATGCTTAATTATATGCGGCAGAGCGGCTCTTTATAGCACTGACATGCAACATTCGTTGTGACTGCGGGAAATGGCATATTTTATGCACGAAAGATCCTTTGTTACACAGGTAAATTAATGCAGCATGTTTTGCGAATAGTGACATCTCTTCCATGGCTGCATGAAACTAAAGGGTGATTATAAAATCTCGAATCTATTTTTATGTATGACGATATATAAAAATAGATAAGAGTTTTTATAATCACCCTGTATTTTTTAGAATAGTTGTGGCCAAATTTCCCAAGTTTCTACGTACTTCCCCTCGGATAGATATTCCAGATGAGATTAATGATGTCTCATTTATCCAAGGAAGTGAATCAGATAAGTTCCTACATGAGTTGGATGTGTCCCATGTCTTCATCTCATGTGAGGAAGTTCTCCGGTGAAGGTGAGGGATTCACGATCCTGTTTGCTTTGTTTACTCACCAGTACAACGACATGATGTGTCAGCCAAGGCTTTTTTAAATTCAGTTTTTCATGATCATGTGAGCCTGGCGCGTTACCGCATATGTTGCACCATTTTTCATATTAGGTGGAAAAGAGCCCTGGGTCACTTAAACCGCTTACTTAACACTTCCACATGTCAATGCTAATCAGCAGAATTGGTCATGACAATGTCTCATGAACGTGGGCTATCTATCAATAATATGTGTTGTTTCTTAAATTCTAAAAGGAAACGCATACGAAACTGAAAAACCTGAAAAAAGTATTGTTATATTGACACTTGGTACTCAATGTAACCACCCTCAGCTGTGTTATGCAGTTTTTATCTCATTGTTTTGATAGTTTCATGATCCCATCATCGATTCCACTTTTGGCTAGATCCTTCAGGCTCTGCTTAATTAATGCGTTCTTCTAATCTTCATCATGAAAACGTTTGTCATGCAGTGGTTCTTCCGAGGGAATGAACAAAAAAATTCAAGGGAACACCGGTGAGTATGGTGAACATGGAATAATTTTTCAAGCCCAGGAGAGCAGCTTTTGAACCAATGCACAGTGCGGCTCTGGAATGCAGCAAAATCTGGCTTCCTAAATGCACCTTACGAATTTTAGTTTAAGTAAAGTAATAATTTGAGAAGTCGCATTTGGGATTTTAAAAAATGAATTTGAGCAGCCTCCTTACTTTCCAGCCGGACATTGAATTTCACAGGCGTCCTGATATATTCCCTAGTAACGTAAGGAAAAACTGCATATTCGAAGCAAGTGGGGCGATTTCGAGATTTGAGTGCCATTCAAGAGGTAAAGGTTGATCTTGCCCGAAAAAAAGCTGCTTTCGATGGAAGGAGGCGGGAAGGGGAGGAAGTAAATTCCCGAAAGGGAAGGGGCTCCGTGGACTTCATGACATCAGAATACATTCATGAGCAGAGAGAGAGAGAAACTGAGAGACGTGGAAAGCAGCTCCCTCTGAGCTTCAATTAGAGTGTTGGCGTCTGTGTCCTTGATCCCGTTCGAACTCTCGCCTTCATACATATCGTGAAATTTTTTCTCGCGTGAGTTATGGAAAGAACGTGACTTCTGGCATTGTCTCTCAGAAGTCCCACCGTTCTTATGTGATCGCGAGGGGCGTGAGTGATCACTAGGAGTCGAGGTCGGAGGGTTATGGAGTGTTCAACATCCTATATATGAGGTGTGATAAAAAAAAAACCAAATTGTTCGGTGTTTCTTTAGCCGCTGGAATCATTGCTGACACTCGTCTTTTGGAATCACCAGCAGCGCTCGTGGCGCGTTCGTAACACTGATTTAAATGTCCTTACTTTTGCAGTTGCAGGAGTTTCCGACCAAATCTCGCAACCCCTGTGCAACCATCCAACTCGCCGGACTTACACTGTTTTGGGATTGAATTGGTACCCCCCCTAGGAGCGCTTCCATCAACTACAGGCAGGACACCTTGTGGATGGAAGGTGAAGTATAAATAGAACCATCCAACAACCATGTGGAGCATCAGACTTGACATCTAGAGGATCGTCTGGAAAGCTTGTGTTTTCTCCGTTCTCCACAGTAGGGGGGTACCAATTCAATCCGAAAACAGTGTAGCTACTAGTAATTTCTTTTTGTTCTCTAAGCTAAAGAGTGTGCTGAAATGAAGGAGATTTCAGACATTCAAAGCAGAATTTTAAACGTGACGCGAGCACTGCTGGTGATTCCAAAAGTGTCAGCAATGGTTCCAGCGACTAAAGGAACCGGAAAATTTGTGTTGATGCCGAAGAGAACTAGTTTGAAGGATATAACCATCAGTAGTAGGAAAGAGTCACCACAGCGTCATTAAAATTCAGTCTCGGAACTTTTTGATCTCAACTCGTGTATTATTTATCTGATGCATGTTGTTTGGTGTCATTCACCTATCATCCCGCACTATTGACTTACAATGGTTCTGGGTCATCACAAGCGACTAAGCAAATACTTTTACTTTTTGGGTCTTTGTATTTCTCGCAAGGACAGAAGTACCTTCAGATACCGTCTAGCCGTTGCCGCTTCAGGCACCGGGAGTTGGAAATACGTCCGATTTGAGGTACTGGAGTTACATCTTTCAAATGCAATCGATGCCGGTGTGATTTTGCCGAAAGCCATATACAGGTAACTCGATGGAATTCATTATAAGCTCAATTGATGAGACAGGAGTAGCGTTCTTCTTTCCTCGCGATGGAAACTAGATTAACTTGGTTTATTACGAAAGATTGTACTGATGGTTTTGATGAGAGTTTCCTGGAATAGCTGATCTTGTTTTTCTCTCCTTCCCCACCCTTGACGTCATGGAGGACATGCGTTCTTCAACTAATCCGGAGAACGATGCTTTCTTCAGACTCGGCTGTCTTCCCTTCTGACGATCTTAGTGGCGTTTTCCCTCTGTGAAAGTTTTCGTGAAGGCAGAGGTTGCTTTCCTGGAGCACTTAGATTCTGTCAGCCTGTCTTCGCACAATTCCCATTCATCAGTGATATCAGCACAGCCCCCCCCCCCCCCCCCCCCCCCCCCCCCCCCAGCTGCAATTAGACATTTGTTAAAAGACTTCAAGATTGTTACAAAATATGCCATAACATGTTGATGAACTTACTTGCACCACAAAGGAATTAAGGGACTCCAGTTAAAGTTAAAAGTCTGACTTTTGTGCCCTTGTTGCTTCATCTTCCGCATTTCTGAGGAATTGCTATGTGAGGAAAGGCCAACACTATTTAGTTTACTATTTTATTTCCTATTTCTTTTCTTCCTTAATGACAGCTTCCTTTTGTCCCCTCTGAGGTGCCCCATTTCATTTGCCACAGGGTAAGGGGCACTTAACAGGGAGCAAAGTGTGAATGCATAACTGACAAGTTTTCTTCTGAGGTGTACTATGTCATAGAAGTATACTTGTATTAACTTCCTGAATGTTTAGTGAATATGGCAACCAGTCATAAAAATCACTAGATGTTTGAACTTGCCAAAGAACTTCATGCCTGTGACTTGTAACATTTTAAGTTAAAGAACTTTGTATATTTTCATGATATATCAGCTTTATACATCATGATAAATGTGTTGTTGTAGAACTGTAGGAAGTCACATTTTTTGTTGTGAAATAGATTCATAACCTGTAGAGGTGAGCTGTCAGGTTATTCATGCAAGATTGCTTGGTATGATAAGATGATGAGCCAAACCTTGTATCCTGTGTTCTTAAAAACCTTGTTCTCAGGTTAGTTGGTCATTTGGTTAGTAAGGAGCTTTTCTACAATACATGTATTTTGTCTTGTCCACCTTTGCAGATGTGGGAATGTTGTCTGTAACATTGTCCTCAATGTTTTAAACTTTATTCATGCAATGAATTCACTAATTGAAAATATGAAGAAGGGAAAATGGAAAGTTACATATACTAGAAAAAAAAATTTGAAACATTCTTGAAAGAAAAAGTAAAAAAATCTTATTGGAAATAAAATAAACTGAGTCATTTAAGGAAGGAAGACAGAATGGCAAGTGTAAGCACTTGGCTGCCCATAATCTCCACCAGCTAAGTGTGGGAGGGCCTGAAAAGACAAAAAACTCTCCCTGCCAAAGGAGTGGACAGTGGTTGGTCATCCACTCAGATGAAGGCAGCTGACTTCCATAGCCTTCTTAGCAGATATTCATCCCACAACAGTGAAGTGTTTCCATCTGTGGGATTTTTAAGGATCACACAAAAAATTTTATAGTAAATCTCTCCTTTAGAAATACAATAGTGGTAGTTGATGATGTGGTGATGATGACCACCTCCTGGAAGAGTATGTAGGAATGCCATTTGAATCCTCATTTGACCATCCTATGCTTTCCCTGTGTTTCAGTTTTTACAGTTCCTTTTTCAAAGGTGATATTCAAAAGGGACAAGAGGAACCGCTGGCTTTTACTTTGCTTTCTATGCATTGAAAAGGATAGGGTTATTCTATCTGTTAAAGCTATCCTTATGATTGTCATAAATGATTTTGAATTGGATAAGGTTTAGAGTGAGAGAGAATGAATGAAAGAATGTGCTCTACTTTGTTTTGACATTTTCACCTTTGAATGGATTTGTAATCCTGATAACTCATCTGGGATTATTTTTTCAGACAAATGGTTCCAGAATAAATTCTGAAGAGTTGCAATGATAGAATGCCAGCAGTTCAGCAATTGTGTTCTCAGCTTCCTAAGCAAGCAGTGGGAGGTCCAGAAGCTCTTGCAACTCCTGTGAAACAGTTCATGAGTGCTACCTCAAGAATGAGTGTGCCCACTGAGCAGCCAGACACTGCCCCTCCTCCAGTGACTAAGAAATCTCCAGAAGATTTCATCTTCAAGGAAATTATTGGAGAGGGAAGCTTCTCCACTGTTTATCTCGCCAAAGAGTTAAAGACTGGCCGACAAGTGGCCATCAAAGTATGTGAAAAGCGACACATTCTGCGTGAAAGAAAGAAGGATTATGTTCTTAGGGAAAAAGAAGTCATGAACCTACTGAATACAAAAAGGAAGGACTCTGTGCCCTTCTTTGTGAAACTGTACAGCACTTTCCATGATGCAGAGAAGCTTTACTTTGAAATGTCCTATGCTGCACGAGGGGATGTTCTTCAATATATTCGCAGGGTAGAGACCTTGGATGAAGAGTGTTCAAAATTTTATGCCGGTGAATTGCTTCAAGCTATTGAACATATGCATTCTCTGGGCATTGTCCATCGAGACTTGAAACCAGAGAACATTCTCTTGAGTGAAACCATGCACATTCTAATTAGTGATTTTGGCTCATGCAAGCTGATGGATCATGTAGTGCCTCCATCTCCATCATCTTCCTCATCCTCTCTATCTGACTCAGGATCCTCAAATCCACCAGGTCGAAGAGCAAGCTTTGTTGGCACTGCCCAGTATGTCTCACCAGAAGTTCTTTCAGATGACCTTCGGAGAGGGCGCATTGTTGGCCCTCCTGCTGACTTGTGGGCATTTGGATGCATTTTGTACCAGTTTGTCTCAGGACTTCCCCCCTTTCGAGGCCCAAATGACTACATCATCTTCAAGAAGGTGCTTGCTTTGGAATACCAGTTCCCAGAAGGGTTTCTGCCAAATGCCCAAGATCTTGTACAACAGCTGCTGAAGTTGGAACCCACTGAAAGACTGGGTGCCTCACAGGCTGGTGATACTTACACCTCCATCAAGAATCACCCCTTCTTTAATGGAGTGGATTTTGACACCTTATATTGTCAGACCCCTCCAAAGATCTTGCCTCACATGCCTGGGACCACTAGTGAAGATATGCGAAGTTCAATGTTACAGGAGGATGAAGGGGATGATGAGCATCTGCAGACAGGACTAGACACTAAGCGTGAGATGCTTCTTAGAGTTGGTTCAGCAGGATTCAGCAATGGTAAGAAGCAGCCAAGTCCCACACCATCAGCAACAAAATCCTTGAAAAAAGGCATAATGGATTTCACAATGGAAGAACGACAGGAACGCCTTGTGCAGCAAGCAGCTAATAATTCCTGGCATCGGTTTGTTGATGGGAATCTGATCTTGAAACAAGGCTTCTTAGAGAAGCGGAAGGGACTTTTCCCAAGACGGCGGATGTTCCTGCTAACAACAGGACCTCATCTTTTCTATGTTGATCCAAATAACATGGTGCTGAAAGGTCAAGTTCCTTGGAGTTCAAAACTTAGAACTGAAATCAAGACCTTCAAGATTTTTTTTATTCACACTCCTAATCGCACATATTATTTGGAGGACACTGAAGGTTTTGCTCTGAAGTGGAAAGATGTTCTTGATGAAGTTTATCGTTATTATTTTGGAGATGGCGCTTGAAAGCTGCCATGATATCTCTGGTTTCTTCAATATGTTGTCTCTTCAGTTCAACAAGATTCTGTTTAAAAGAAATACTGGTCTTCGCAACTGAAAAATGCTGTTCATTGCTTCACATAGGATTTATGAGATGTTAGGATTTCTTTGTTCAGTTTCAGTGTGTTCTAGAGGGCTTTGTGCAAAATCAGCTCATCACATGAAAGTGCCTCATATTTAAGTGCCACAGCCCTTTGTATGTCAGGTAGAACCTTGTTGAACTGAAATTTCAATTTCCTTTGTCTGGGATTCTGTACTCAAATGAAGTACAGTATCACCATAGATATGTTCATGTCCAGGACAACTCATCTTGCTGCTATTTGAGGAGGCAGCATGAATATGAGAGCCATTTTCATATAATCAAAATCAGCAAGAAATAAGTATGTTGTGTACGGTACAGTATTGAGATGAGATTCCATCGTGATTTCACAGGACTTCCCTATATGTATGCAAGGAAGATATTTCCCAATACGAATTCTGCAATTTATTGGCATTGTTGGAATGACGTTTCCCTTCATCGATCTGCACGTGAAGCCCTTAGTAATCCCTCTATCAATGATTTCGCTTTGCAATACCAGTTACTATGCCCATATGGGAATCGTTAGGATATTCTGCATTAGTCGACAATCGAATAAATGCAGTGTGTGATACTTGATATAGACAGTGTTTTCTTTTATCTCACCCAAGTAGTACCGGAACGTTTAAGGAATGTTCAACGCAAGTCCTGTTTCAGGTACGGCCAACGTGCAGCAAACGTCTTCGTTCTCTTGACTGTTCAACTGTCCCAAATTTAGTGTCTAAGAACGTTAGTCAAGGACGTGATTTGGATTTTCCCATGATGCACCGAAACGTTCAAAGAAGTTCCTCTTAGTGGATTCTGGGCCCACACTATAAATTTTCAAAATCACTTTGTCAGTATCTGAGTGCAGGGTTTCCATCATTCTCACCCCTCTCAGGAATCTCGCCGTTCTTTAGAAAGTCGTCTAAAATTTTGTCTTGGTACCCTCTCTCTCGATGGCATCAACCCTTGTTCTGTTTTCATCCATTTCGTGTTTGGTTCCTGATTTCCTTTCCCCATCCCACTACCCCCCCCCCTCTTCTCTCTCTCTCTCCCCTTTTTTCTTATTCCTTGAGGTACTACAATACCATTTCCTTGAAGACTACTATCCCTAGGTTCTATACTATACTAGGCCTACTATGCCGAGGTTCTTGGAAACTTCTTCCCTCATCTTTTCGATGGACCTTTTTTTTATAGTGTTGAATATACCGTACAGTACAACCTACAGGTCTATGACCACTCCAGTCTCCTCATCATTTAAATTGTATTAATTAAATTGTATACCAATTCAGTCCTGTTCTTCCATGCAGCAGAGTCTAAGTTTGATTGAGGATACTACTTTACTTCACAAAAGAAGGTAGGTAGGGGTAAAACCACCGAAGTTCGGACACTGCTGCAGATATTATTACAAAACTAAGCATTCGCGGGGCCGCCTTCAGAAATGGTTTTTCCTAACATGAGATGAACACATTACTGAGCCAAGGAAAAGCGGTGGTCATCATGACTTTGCCCGATTCCAAGATATTGGGCTTAAGCTAATGCTATATCGCGAACAGGAGGAAATTTTCAAGAGACTGTAAGGAGAGAACCTTACATTTAAAACGTTTCACTCGCGACTTTTGTGCTTTCTGTGTTCAATTCTTACTTCCCAGGAACTAGGAGGACATGGAGTCCTAATACGCAGAATGCACGTGCATTGATAGATTATTGTCTGCTTTCGGTGTGTTCGAACTTAGGTCAAGAAATGTTTGAGAAACTTAAGTTAGGACATACATTCATGTGTGTCTTATCTGCGGAAATATGACGTCCTCTTGAGATGAAGTACGTTTAGAGTTGACAAAAGCTCAGTTGAGTCATACTTTTCAGAGAACATGTATTTTTGAGCTGTGTCCGAGCTTTCATAACAGGACATGTTACTTCGGACACCGTCGAGCGCATGAAAAGATACAGCTGCATATATTTATTCGCACACCCAAGTGTGCGGCGTGCCTCCAAAGAAGTGGTAGGAAGTTGGAATGCAAGGGATTATCGATCCGAGGGTGTTGAAAAGGCCATCAGGGCTTTAGTTCGGGTGAGATGTCCTTGCGGAAGACCAACATTGCTTACGATGAGCACGTCTGCTGGATACATTTTCTTCCAAGAGTTGTACCTCCAAATTCGGAGCGGGATGTGTCCCTCAAGTTGGATATTTTCTGAATTAAGCATGCAAAGAAATACTTGACTACTGAATATAACAAATTGTGCCAGTCCGTTATGCTTAAAAATTATTTCTGACAACTTGACTCTAATGAATAATGTGCACCAAAGGGGTTATCCGCAAGAGTAGGATTTTTCCAGAAATTAGCGACTGGAGGACAACCTACGTACGAAACTCCATGTTTCTATATCCTTCACTACCCGATTCAATGTAGCAAAACATTTTAAAATGTGATTCCCCCAAAATGTACTTCCAGAAGATATCTCCCACAAGCAGGATTTCCCCTTATGACTGCATACCAGAATGTACCTAATTGAGTAAAGTTTCAGCCTTTCGTCTTTATGATTCCCTGGAACGAAATAATTTTTTGGGAAAGGTCCACCCCAAAAATATGCCCCAGGGAACGAACCATAAAAGTAGCTTTTTCCCCATGAAATCTGCACCTCAATTGGTACCGATGCACCAAGTTTCAGCTTCTGTCTTTCCATTTCATTGGAGCAAAGAAAGGAGTATGCCCAATTTCGGCCCTTAAACCATTTTCCAATAAATATGCATATTTCAAGAAGGCGTCCTTAGGCAAACCTAAAAATGCAATTCTTTTTCAAATTAAGCAATTTGAAAAAGTTAGGTTGAGGTTAGCCTATTTTTGGCCTCATGCCGATTTTGATTAAATTAATATGTATGCGATCGGTTTCACTTGTGAACAAGAAATGTGCAGGGTTTCAAAAAGGTAGGTTAGGTTAGGTTAGATTAGGTCAGGTTAGGTGAAATGATATTGCTGTTTTCAATTGGGACATTCAATAAATGCCTTCCGCATTCTATCAATACTTAGAAGGAACATCATTTTGGAAGTAAACGGTGAGCTTCTGCTGGAAATTGGAAAACCTAGCAAGAAAGCTTGTTTGTATGATTTATGATATAAAAGCTGATGATGCACTGCAAGATTTTACAAAATACAATTCACTTGGATTTATATTGGTTTTTTCTTGGTAGTCTGCAGTTCCCTCCTCTCAAAACTCTTGAAATTATGGTTCTCATGCTAAACAACTTGATCGTAACCTACCCTAACCTAACATAACCTAACCTAACTTTTCCAAACCTTTCAGATTTAAGTAAAAGTGGTATCTTATTACTCTGCAAAGGACACCCTTTCAAATGATATATGGCTCATTTAATTCTATTAAAGGGCCAAAATAACCTTATTTTGGGCATACTCCTTTATGGAGTATGCCCTAGTATGGAGTATGGAGTAAGCTCTGATGATGCGGATTTCAGGTACTTGTATTTGAGAGACACATTCGTTTATACCTACCAAGTTCGAACTTTCAATCTAAAACATGGTTAGAATTAAAGTCAATCACTCATTCACTCACGATCATCCTATACTAGAAAATAGAAGAAAGATCCAATACTTTGGGAGCGGGTTATCATTCCTTCACGTCAAAATGAAGAGTTTCAAGCCTCTTTGAGACTTTAAAACGTGGGTGTCCGAACTAAGGTGAAAGTGT
>CAJPEV010001110.1:0-63324 GCA_905338385.1 Darwinula stevensoni
GGGGGGGGGGGGGGGGGGGGGGGGGGGGGGGGGGGTACACATGCCATGCTGTGCCATGCCTTCATTGGATTTCAGAAAGGAATACAGTTTCTTCCCCATATATCATGCGAGTTGTCAGTCAAAATGAAGAAGACACTCCTACATGAGCAAGCTAAGTTTTGTCATGAAATAGCATCATTGATGCTATTTGTATACTTGTGAATATTTGTATATACTTGTGAAGCTTCAAATCTATAATATTAAAACTTTCACCTTCATTAACAAGGGTGGATATGTTGAATACCCTGAAACATGAGTTCTTGGAGCAATTGACTGTGTCCTATGAAAAATTAAAAATGAGTTGATTGCAAGTAAAGTATGGTGACTTGCATATGAATGATTATACAGTATTTGATGGATTATGGACCCTTTTTGGATACAGGCATGTTTCAGGTAATCTCACCATACTCACATATCACAGGTAATCACACCATACATAATATGACATGGCATATATGGAGTCATATACTGAATATTTTCATTTTTATATAATTTTATGTGACTTGTGTCAAACCCCATATGTGTTTCGCATAAGTTCATATATGAATTGCACTATATGGTCCTATATCCCCAATATATGTTGGACTGGCTAAATATATGGCTATTTCATATATGGTCTTATATGAGATTTTCACATGGGTAAGCAAAGTAGTAGAATGTAAAACCACCCCTTTTCCTCTGAAATACAAGACCAAGGGATTTCTGATTCTTTCTCAAAGAGAACAAGACTAAAAGAAAGCAATCCCCTAGCACAGGCTTTGAAATTTGATTCTCTTTCAACAAGTGTTCATTTTCATCAGAGATCTTCCACAATCCAAATCAAGACAAAAGTTCCATTGTGCATCTCTTTGGGCTGTAATTTAAATGCTCAGTGTCACGTTGGTGCACTGGTTTTCTCTTAGGTCTCATTACTACCAGGTCTTTGAAAATTCTCCTCCCATGAGTCTCATCTTACCAGTGGGAAAATTTCTGGGCCATTAGGATGCTGAAAATGAGCTTGGTGCAGTTATTGCTATTGTCCAGTCCAGATTTGATCACTTGTGGGCAAAGTAGCATGTGGGGATTTTTCTCAATTTGGTGACTGATCATCTGATTCTAAGTTGTGACCCAGCCCTTGAATTGCTGCAATCCTTTATCTATTATTTTCTTCATTTTTAAGAATTATTACAAGGGACTGAATCAGGCCAAAAAAGGAGCAATTCCAAGGAGACAAAAACGGAAAATTTCTACTTTAAAACTTTTCATTTCTGTCAATCTGTATTTGTCTCTGATGTTGACCAATGGTGACCTACCATTAATTTCACTATTTAGTAGTAGCCAGAGTTGACCAAAAGTGATCCAGGGAGACCCAAAGTGACCCAAACTGTTCAATCAACCCAACATGGGCCTAATTATTCTACGGTTACTGAGGAATGCTAAAATTGAAATAGAGTGAGTAAATATGATCCAGAGTGACTGCAGGTGACCCATGGTGACCCAAATTTACCCAAATTGTCCAATCAATCCAACTTGGGCCTCATTTTCCTAGGGCAATGTAAGTTTACTAAAATTTAAAGAGTGACCAAGTTAGGTCACTTTTGATTGCCATGGGTCACCATGGGTCACCTTGAATCTTTATTGGTCAACCTTGGCTACTATTAAATAGAGAGATTCAGGGAAGGTCACAATGGGTCGAAAAGGTCACCATGGGTTCAAATTGTTTCGATTGTTGTTACATTGTTGGTATGTACCCAAGAAACCACCCCAAGGGATGAAACTCAAGATTTCAAGTCATTCTGCATCCATGTGATACTTTTGTCCCATTCGTAACGAAAGTTACAGGTGGGACAAGCATTGCAGATGTTTAAAATTTGATTAATTTTCAAATATTGCATTATCATATACATGTTGCATATCAACACAAAGCACTTTTTAAGAACTTGCATTGGATTCCTTACTGATGGTTGTTTAATACTTAGATAAAGAGTTGCAAATTTTGTAGTATGCATAATTTTGGCTATTTTGTCAAAAATGTTGTCTTGTCTGAAACGGTTTAACTTAGGATGCTACAATTTTGGATTTTTACTATCATCCACAATGCCAAACAGCATACATTTTCAAAATAAAATTAATGACTGTGCTTAATTGTGTTTTTAAAGAGTTAACAAAAAATGTTACAGTGGGACAATTTTGATTTGAAATGTCGCCTCTCATGTGTATGGCCATGCATAAATTTATCACTGTCTCCTATCATGGCACAGCAATGCGCATCAGCATGGGCAGTTGTAGTCTGTACCTAACAGGGTAAGCATGCAAGACGTGTTATGGGTGGGACAATTATGCTTAACATTTGTGGGTAAAAGCAAAAAACAATTTATCTTAGCTCACCATTTCAATTTGCCTATTTATGACACTACCGTTATGGGTGGGACAGAAAAAAGTGCCAATTCTGAGGACACCTATAATCCTTGGCAAAGCTAGAGAGACACTGCCTCTAATAGCAGTTCAAGAGCATTCTGAAAATGAATAATATGTTTGGAATGTTGTGCCATTTGNGGCTCAATGCTGGACCAACATTGGGTACGTTGGCTACGTCTTGGGCAATATTGCCAATATTGCCTGAATGTTGGGGAAACAATTAAATTCCGATATTGCTATATGATTATTCATCCAATATTGGACCAACGTGATGATCCAATGTGCCTGACCGCACTTGAAGTTACCCTTCAGGCCACTAGATGGAGGTATAGGTCTCGCTTTTCTTACAGTACACAGAAGTACCCTTCTCTCTTTCCCTGTAATTGTCCTTCACAGGAGTGTTTAGTACCTCGCTATATGTCTCGCCTAGTCTCATTATAGCAATCAATAAAGTCGGACAATTCATCATTTGTTATCCGCATATTCGAGACAGAATCATGGAGTCCAGGAAATAATCAAGCTCATATTCCCTATGAGAGCCCCTACGAACGCTGTTTTCCTCTATCCGAAAGGAGTATTAGAATGTGTAATGTATTTGTGGAATCAATCCTTCCTTTCCTCATCCTGAGGATGTAATGAGGAAATGAAGGACTGAAACCACAAGTACTGCGCAGAACAATAAGGAGTTGACCTTCTCCTGAAATGTACTACAATTACTGTTTTCAGGGACGGTCAACCTCTGTACTGTTCTATGTCTCCTGCTTATGCACAGGAGAAACTTGTGCATGGGCAAGGGGTTATATTGGTACAGGCCGTACAAGTACTGTATAGTGAAACGCCTTCACCATTGGAATGCCTCTACTAGAAAAAAAAGTTAGGGAAAATATTAACGCCAATATTGGCCTGATGTTTTTCCGTGTAGTAATGCCAACAATGGTCCAAGATGTATACATCGTGGCGATATATATTGACCCAATATTGGGGTGCTACTGGGGTAGGGATTGGATAGGTCCCAGCTAAACCAAAAAGGTTAGATACTGGGATTGGAATGCATGGACATACCAAAGGCCAGCAGATACACCCAGGAGGGAGAGGCACCGGTCAAGGGGAGGAATAATGACACGAGAGATGTAGTAATGAGCATTGAGGCGTAGAGATGGGTCCTGGACCACCTCCAGTGGGGGTTTCACCAGCTGGATCAGTGGGACCCCTGGGGTACCATAAGTGATCACATATGGCACTCGCTCTCCCACTCGTGGCACAGCACGTCGATCCATTCGCATCTGCTGTCTGCGAGGCAAGAGACAAGCACATAATTTCTTTAAATGGCATGATTAAAAATATATGGTTAGAGTCACTAGTGTTGCCCAAGTTCATGATGTTATGGGTGGGATTTAAAAAATCAAGAACACAAAGTACAGGGTGTTCATAAAGTGACTACCTATGGGCAACTTTTTTCATACAGAATCTGGGGGAACCAACTTTTTTATTTTTGCAGGCTGTTTATCACTAGACCTCAGAATGATGTCACATCTTCAGTTCCAATGCTCTAATGGAACTGAGAATTCATTTACCAAACCCTCATATCAATTGAAGGACTGAAAGGCAAAATGGTCTATCTGAAGAAAAATTCCGAAAAATGGAAAAGTGGTCTACGTACATAGACCTTTTCCTTTCATTGAAGAAAGTAGTTGAAAGCTTGAAAGGAAAAGTGATCTATCTGCAAGAAACAGTATCCCAAGCTACTGAAGGAGGAAATGAAGATTCTAGGGACCTAGCTCTGTAAATTAAGAAGTGTAACATGTAATGATTCTATTCTTTTTTCATTTTGCAGAAATCCTACAGGGTACTTTTCTTTCTTCATGCAGATAGACCACTTTTCCTTTCCAAATTAGAACAGGCTGTTCACAAAGGAGAAGTGGTCTATGTACATAGACCACTTTAGTCGGAAAAATGACTTTTTTGCAGATAGACCACTTTGCCTTTCAGCCCTTCAATTATAAGTTCAGACATATGGAGTGTAGCATTCCAAATTGTCAGCCATAGCAAATGGCCTCCACAAGCTTTGGATTTTGATCCCTTGTGATTTTTATTCTCTGGGTCTACTTAGATGGCATTGCTTACAAGGACAAGCCCATGGAAGAAGAAAAAATCTTACACTATTCCGAGGTCGGTATGTTCTCGATCTACAAAAGTTATAAAAAATAGCTACTTCAGGGTATTTAATAAAAAAGTCACCCATAGGTAGACACTTTATGGACACCCTGTACTATGCAATGCAATTTCCAACAGAAGTAATTTACCAACTTATCCAGTTCTGATTCCATCATGCGAGCAAAAGTTAAAATTAAATGGGCAGTGATATGCTAATATGACTAATCTGAAAGGAGGATATGCTTCAGATTACTTATATTTCCCCAATGGCACTAAATACCTGCAGGTTTTTACTTATTTGGAAATTCTTATTAAATTGATGAGAAAAAAAAAGGAAGGTGAGCCTGATAACTTCTTCCTACATATCCTGCATTTGATAGAATTCTGCTTCATTTCAGTATGCGCCAATGACTTCATATGAGAAAGTACTAAAAATTAACATCTACAGAGTAACTACATCCACATCAAATAAACAACCATTCTAGTATATATGTGCATACATTAAGGTGCAAAAGACCTGGCCCCTTGCATAAGCCAACTTTCTGGAAGCATATCTCTGGAAATTTCTGGAAAAATTTTCTAGAACTTCCTAGAAGGTGAGGAAAGGTCTATATATAGCTGTGAAAACCACAAATTATTGTAAACATTCTTGAGTTGGAAGAAAATGCCTCAACAATGAAATTCTACTTCTCTGAAAACAAAGTGATCAACTATTTTATACTTCTGGAACAACAGCCATCAATCTCCTGCCACAAATGCTTGTCTGACAAAGATTACCATTCGAATAGTCAAGTATATAATTGCCAAGATCAAAGAACAAGGCACAGTGGAGAACAGACACCATAGTGGCTGACCCCACAAAATCACCACCATCAAGGACAAGGCACTCAGCCAGTGGATTTGATGAAACCATGAGATGACAAAAGAACTGGTGGAAAAGTTGCTTAAGGACTGAGGTTGGCATGTGTCCCAATGGACATGGATGGCCAGCTCAAATGGATGGGCAACAAGAGTACTTTGCCCCAAGTGATGCCAATGTTGGCACAGAAGCACAAAGGTGTGCATGTCCAGTGGACAATTCAACACAAGAATGATTGGAGCCAAACAGTATTCACCAACAAGACCTCCTACCAACTATTCAAAAACATGATTCCTCCATGGTTAAAGAATCCAAGAGGCAAGGCCAAGCGAATCTGAAGAACAGACAGAAGATTATGGTGTGGGGCGGCTTCAGTGTCATGGGCCTGGTTGACTGTCATTCATTAGAGAGAATTATGGATGGCTCTTACTACATTCAAATACTTCAAGATCACCTCCTCTGTAGCGCCAGAAGGCAGTTCAGTTGATGCTGGCAACTGCAGCAAGAAAACGATCCCAAACAAGAAGTCGAGTGACAATGCAGTTCCTACTTGAGTAAGTACCCAAAACGATAGACTGACCATTGAACAGTCAATGTCAATCCAATAGAGAACCTTTGGTCAATCCTCAAACAGCATGTTGAGAAGTGGAAACCATCAAATCCCAATGAACTGGACAGATTACTGCAAGAAGAATGGAACAGAATCACCTTGGCCACTCTAAATTATTTGGTCATGTTGATGAAAGTGTGATGTTTGGCTTTGATTGACTTGAAAGGAGAGAGGATGAACAATTAATTGTGATACTTTTCTACCTTGTCCCATGCATTATCTGTGAATAAAATTGGTTTTAAATATTCATCCCATCCACCCTGAGAAATAATTGAAATACTGGGGGCAAAGACTTTTGCACCTAAGTGTTTCAGAGTACACATGCATAGGTAAAGCTAAAGAACATGTGAATAATTTCATAGCATGTAACTGGATAACTATTGTATTATTATAATTTACCAACTTTGCCATTTATTTTATTTTAGACAACACTCAGCTGACTAATGAAATGCCCTAGATTTTGCTCATAATGAGAAATTAACTGATACAGCAGTCATTCCCATGGGTATACATGCAAGGGTTGCTCAAAAAGTTCTTGCACCAACACTCTCTCCCATACTGTTGTCCCTGAGGGAAAATTTTTGTAGCTACTACGTAACTAAATGGATTTCAGCTAGGAACAAAAGGTTCACCAGGTAGCAAATCAGTAAGGAAACCCATATCACAAAACAACATGAATTAAAGAGAAGCAGAAAGTTGAGTCCTCTCAATTGTCACCAGGAAGAATTAGACAAAATAGGAAAAATATCTCAAGATGTGATCCACATGTTTGCAGTTGAGTGCCAGAAATGAAACATCCATTGCAGTGCAGTACATGATCCGAAAGCATGTGTAAGTGGTATACAGGGTGTCCCATATGTCCCTATACCATTTCAAAAATTCACATCAACGAAACAGTTGGCACAAAAAAAAATTAACATTAACTGAATGATAGCATGTCATTTGGAATCATCTTGGTAAAAAATGGAGGTATTTCTGAAGTTTGAAAGTGCCCCAAAATGCCCTCTGACTATATCAATACATTTGCATGAGCAATACATTTCCATCAAAATATTGTCAAAACTCCCTTTGGACTCTGATGGGACTCTCAAAGACATCCCTCCAGGTAGCAACATTCCTTCGTTGCTCAAGCATCAAGCGTGAAGCCTTTCTCCTAACAGCAAAATCAAACGTTGACGTTCTTTAGTTCTCTCCCTCTTCGAGGGAGAGAGGAAAGGAACGTCAACGTCAATGTGACCCAACAGAAACTTTTTGTGAGAATAAATATGAAGAAAAAAAAGTTTATACAGGTAACATTAAAAGAACTGAGTCGGCAATGCCCAATTTCATGGGGGAAATAAATGAAGGCACCTTGCAGTACACTGGGGATGAAGTTTTCTTCACCAGGAAAAAATAATGAATAATAAATAATGAAGTCAGGTTTTTAATAATCCAGATTGAGACATCATCTGGGCAAAATCACTATTCCCATGAATTCTAGAATAATCTGTACAGTGAAATCCAGCAGGAGACACAGCATTAAAAAATGTTGCACACATTCTCAATTCTAACATGAACCATTCCATGCAAAGCATTAGAGAAAGTAAGTTTATCTTGTGATGACAGCAGTAGCCTATGCAGTCATTCTGCCCCTTTCAGAGCATTCTGTCAAAAACTGCAATATTCACCTGGTGTTGACATTGGCCAATACTGAATGAACCTATGTATATTTGAGTGGTCTGAAAAAAGCACTTTTTTCAATCTGGAATTTTTTAAAATTATTATACCTTTCATCTTTGTACACTTCTAAATAGAAACTTCTGTGCAAAATTTCAGCTTAATTGGAGCATTTTTACAAAGTGATTCAATGGACATTTGGTTTTTTCCTAATAGCCTTGGTGATGTGGTCTAGCATCTAGGTCTCCCTCATGTTCTGTAACTACTAGCCCCTAAATGGGGAAGGGGGGTTTGCAGTTACCAACTGTTTATTGTTAACCTGTTTTGTTTTTTTCATGCTTCTAATCCAGTGTTGATTTTTTGCTTGTTTTGAAACCTTTCCAATGCTTTTCAAAAACTTGGAGGAGGTGTTGTTTATATTTTTCATCTTTGGTGATGATTTGGTTGCAGTCAGATCAACTTCACTACTGGTTGATCACAATCCTTGACAACCCTTAAACTCTAATTCTAACAGCACTCTTGTACTCTTTGATGTCATTCCATGTAGAAGAAGGCTCAAGTAAAAACCATTGATCAATATTGAGTGTCCACCTGATATGGCAATTGCTTCATAGGGAATAAACTGTATGATGATAAATATTGAGTGGGGTTAGTAAGGACATTGAGATTGGAGGCATGAAATCTTTAATTTTTAAATACTTTTTGGATAATCAACATTAGTCCTTTTCAATCTTCTTGTTTTTCTTCTTTTCTTGCCTTTCAAAATATTTGATTTATTTCCTTTTCCTCTGCATCTGTCAATTTGCTCAAGAATAAACTCAATGCTACTAATGGTTCACTCTGATACAATAAATGTTGCTTATGGCTTCCACAGGAACCTTTGGGCTGAAATCCATTCTCACTTGTTCAGCTGTCTCTCTCCAATTTTGAATCCTCATCTTTCACACAATGCTTCAAAATAATGAAATAAATTACATTGATGTTATGACCTTGGGAAATTGCAGCAATGACAAAGGTGGTTTCAATATCTGATGTTCTGACTCAGTTGAAAGTTGCAGTTAACTGGCAAACAAATTTTGATTTTTTTTCTTGAAACTCTTCCTTTTATTTGCTATCTAAATCTTTTTTGCTTTGCTTTGGAGCCATGAAGTCTTTGTCATCTTCTGAGTGAAAATGAAGAATCAGTTATAGTAGCAAGTTCAGTTGGTTCAGGTTTTGATGTTCCTCCTTCACACTTCACATATTCATAAGCTTTCCTCATCAATTGTCTTTCTTCTTTTCAAGCAAATTGACAATCTACTGAACTCTAAGTCCTTTCCTTCCATCTCTTCATTGTTTCAAAAACTCTTCATCATCAAATTTTATCATTTTCATAGCATCTTCAAGAGCAATATCGAACAGTCACTTCATTTCTGATATAAATTCACATTCATTGTTCTTTTGCTTTTCTGACTTTCTTTTTCTATTCCTTTTCAAGTTTTGGCATTTTCCAAGCTTCTCCAACTTCTTTGTGGCATTCTATTCTTGAGTTGTTGGTATTCTTGTTCTTTCCTAAAACTTTGACACCTCTTAAACAGTTTCTATTGCACTTTCATGGATTGCTATTGAGTGACAGAGGTGAAAGAATAGTTGCAGTGTTTGTACTTTGAAGGTAATTTAGCTACAGGAATCTCACACAAAAAACAGCCCAAGGAGTCATATTTCAGAATTACTTCAGGTCTTTGGAACCCTGCCACTTCTTTTTTTAAACTCATTTTGTAATAATCTGAGGGGAAAGAAGAGTCACATGAAACAATATTGCATCAATGAAAAAAAGCTGATGATGCAATATTACATTATAACAGTTGGTATACTATAAGGGCTATTGTCCTGAATTTGAAGCTCATTGAGCTATCCCTAAATATCAATGGTGTGAGCTGAAAATTTTCATACAATTTTCTTTTGGGATATGTACAAGAAAAATGGAAGGGTAAGATTTGGACCTAAAAAAATTTTTCTTGGACCACCCTAATGTTTAACTAACATGTAAAGAACCAATAATGAATTTTGTGTGATTCAATGAAACCTCGTATCAGCATATCCCTAAAAAGCATTTAAACACTTTGATGAAGAGAAAGCATTAGTCATGAAAACAGAGCACTTGTTATGTTCCATGAAATGCTTGAATTTCAAGAAAAAAACAAGGTAGAAGAGGCAGACCGTGTGAGTTCAAGTGCAGGAACACAAGCACCAGGCTTATATCCTCCAAGACCCCGGAACTCCTTGGCAAACGTTAGATCCTGGATGTTCACCCGACCTGACACAATCTTCTGGAACTGACGTTGGACATATCCCTTCACCCTAGACAAGTCTCGAGTCTCAAATAAAGTTCGAAGCATCTTCTCCAAGATCTGCATATAGAGGTTCCACAATTTTGATGGGCTTTTGAACAAATTTGACTACTTTCCAATATAAACTGATAAGCAGACAACATGCCTTGGCAACAGCAGGGCACCCATCTCGACGTACAGTTTCAATGCCCTTCGCATCATATACTGCTTCCCTCTGATCTGGAGATTCATACATGTAGCCCACATATCGCTTTTTAGTCTGCAAGAACAAAAGAAATTCACATTTTAGCAACACTGATTACTTTAATGCACACAAATGCATCCCCATATAAAGCTGCAAGCTAAATAAACCAAACTTCCATCCACTGAGGATAAAATATTTTTAAAAGCAGGGGAATGCTATTCAGAACTGAGAAAATCTAAATAGAACATATTGTGTTATGTTGATGTGAAAACCATTTTCAGTCATTTCCACTTCCTACTGGGGTATATTATCTGACGACAAATCCATCATGGGAATGAGAAATACATATTTATTATCATAAACCTCTAATGATGGACCTTTGCCACATTATAAACTTCTTTCAGGGTTCTATCATAATCTGAATTGGTTTTATAAAGTACAAGTACTGTTATTTGGATAGCATCACCAACTAACTTTGCAGGCATTGAGGCAAGTAGGCATACATTAACTCCTTGAACACACCAAGCATTGGACAATTTCATGCCTATCATAGGCCAGAAATTTGTTTTCTTAAATAATTTTTTGTTTCCACTAAAGTTCTTTACTTAAATGCAGTAACTTCAGGTTTTACTTCCTCCCTTGATACTTTTCTTTCCCATGAGCACTCACCATGAGCAACCTGTGAGTATTATGTGTATCAGTAACATTTTTTCCATGACACATATGAGTGTGTTATATGTGTTCAAGGGGTTAAAAAAAAAATAACTATTTCAAGAATGGGACTATATACAGCCTAAAATACAAATACTCCTTACCTCCTATTTCAGATTCTGTTGATCTTACTCTTTTAAAAATAAAAATGAACAAAGAAAAGCTGAGAGAATCCATTTTTTACTTATTTTTTTCAAGTGGATGAATGTTTTTAAGCTTTTTTAATATTTAAAGTGAATGCATGAAATACTCACAAGATTTCATTGTTAGGAAGATATAATGTTTGGAGAAGTGCTGTGCATCATGGGAATACCATAGGGTAATTGGGGGAATATGGTCCTGAAAAATGAAACCTGGTCTTAATGGCCATTCAAGGTCGAATTTGACTTTTCGTATGTTTCTAAAAAATTGATTTATATCTTCTTTACTAAATCCCAGCAAGACACATGCAAAAAAATGCATGAATATAGCCCCTTTGGATCCTTTCCAAGTTGGTCCCAAGAGGCCATATTACCCCTATTGTTGGGGTAATATGGCCTCTTCTCAAAAAACAACCCAGGGTTTTTGAGTTACATGTGAAACATCTTGAAACATGCAGAGTACCTTGAAGCATAGAAAAGGAAGCTCAGTAGTTGAAAAAGAACCAGTAACTACATTGAGGACAAACAAAGAAGTCTACATCATTACCTGACTCAAGGAGCTGTTGTGAAAAGCAGGATTGCAACATATTTGGCTTTGGGAAATATTGCATATGATTGGGAGACTGTATCTAGAGACTGTGGGCATAAGAGGAGTGCTTAACCATAGATTTAAGTGATCATGCAGTACAAGTGCGAACTAAGGGGTCTTACTTTGTGGGAAAAATGTTGCATTGTTTTGCAAGTATACATAAATAGTACCAAAAAATTGCAGAAAGAGATTTTAACTCTTTGTACAAGGGACATTTACCTGCATTTAAATTTCATGCCATGAAAATTTCTGGAGTCTGTCAAGTGGATGTCCAGGAGGCATTGCACAAGGATATTCTCATGCACCACCTCCTCATGCACTGCATATTATGTCAAGATGACCAGTATGTCTTCTTGTACATCCAAAGGATGTGCATAGGATGATCTTTTGTGGCCAGAGGTCCCACATGAAAGGAAGCTGACACTGCTAATAGGTCAGTGCCATGCTACCATGAAACCAAGAATGCGTCCATATCACCCCAAATTGAGAAAGCCATATTCCACTTGCTTGCAAGACAAAATTGACAAAACTGCTCAAAAACCACAAGTGAAGAGGTTAGCACTTTCCACAAGCATTCTGGAGGGACCACAGAATAACGTTGAACAAGTGGTTTCTGATTCCATGATGCTATTAGGAAATGTACACTTAAGTTACTTGGGGTTAGTTTCAGGGTCATGAGTTGTACAATTGCATAGATATGACTTTCAAAACATCTATGTATCCTGAATTCCTGTGAGAACTGGATTAATGAAAAGGTTTAAATAATTTGACAGTTGCTTGTACTGTTTGAAAGAACTATTTTTAAAATTCACCTAAACAAATTCTTCAGTCTCTTAGGGGATTTATAATGGAGGGCCATATTCCCCTAAGTTACCCTATGGGTTTTGTAACTCTTGCATTCTGTAAATATAAACTCTACTAATCCTGAACAATATGAATTCAAACACATCTTAGTCCCATGTATCTGAAACTCAAGCAACCCTGTCCATGAAAAAAAATTCAACTCATCACATTCACATCAAAGTCAGTTCTTCTCAATAGACATCCAGAGTGTCTACATTTCCCAACAAAGCTTTGTTTGTAAACAGTCAAGGCTCATCTTCAAGATCCATCTTCCCCTCCAGGAAGAGCTTTGACCACTTCTGGATTGTCTCGTAAGCTGACAGTGTTGGCCAAAAGTCATTGACATCAGTTGATGGATCTCTGTCAGTGTGTTGTTGAGCAGAACATGGAACTCAATGATGACTTGAATGCGATGTTTCAAGAATAATTCTTGCACAACAGAGGCATCCATAGCAACTGTATGCAATATCTTGCAGTGAGTGTAACTCACTGTTGAGTGTTTCATCAAGTGTAACTCATTTTAAAAATCAATGCAGAGAACTTTTCAGACAACCCTCGTAGAAAAGAGTTCTTTGGCTTTCTGGAGATATAATATTTTGGCAATTCTTTATCATTTTGTTTCATTCATATTCATTTGAGAGAGTAGTGCATTTAAGATTTTTTTTTAGTAGTTTAGCCATGCAATGCTATTTAGAATTCTTGCACAAGGAGCAAGAAAGACAGACCTGGAGGATGCAAGGCATGTAGACCTTCTCAAACTTAAGCTTCACAGGCTTTGGGTTGTCAGCTGTGATGGCAGCAGCCATCTCCAAGCCAATTTGAAATGCCGTCTCCTTGGTGCGCCCAGGTAGAAGTACAAACAAAGAATCAGTATCCCCATAGATCACCTTTGCACTCCACTCTGAGCTGTTCTCTACCAGATGAATTGCTCGTTCCAATGTCTCCCTGCCTTTGCTCACCACACTGTCTCCTACCTATCAGGCAAATGACAGCAAATGCAGCTTATCTCTAATGCAGCCTGCTTCTTGGATTCAGCTGGGAAAAAAAACAATCCCAGAGGAGGAAGAAGGTCATGGAAGGTGTGTGGTTTACATGAATTTGTGTAGAAAATATAATTTAAATATCATAAAATAAAACTTTTGTCAGTTCCTATAAAAGCAGAATACATTAACTCAATGACCACCAAGGTAGTTTTGTTAACTCTTTCCTATGGCACTGCATGACATGCCAGCATATCACACTGAAATGTTTAATTTTACCCTTGGTGTGGTACAAAACATGTGCTGTAACACACTGTGTCAAATGGTGGTTAATGTGTTACGCTTAAGAAAAATAATATACATAGTGGAAGAAATCATCATCATGATATGACATGCCATCTACTCAAGGAAAAGAGTCCTTTAAAAAATATAAAATTTCTGATTTTCTATCTTAAACAAGAGGTGATGATATGAGCTGTGAAGTTGATTAATTAAATGTTTATCCTTTTATTAATTCCATTGCATGCTGTCATCTTGCCTATTGCCACATCAACTAAAGGACTGTTATTTGCCTCCACCTTCAGTGGGAAATACACTCAAGCATATGTGCAGGGAGAATTACAATTATCAGCAGGTGCCAGACTCTTCAGTCACTAATTGCAAGGCTTCTGTAACTTCCATGAGCAATTACCTGAAACAAATTGGCATCATATGAGCATGTTTATGAATGACTCTGCATGATAATGAGAGCAGTGGGAGGGGACTACTGAGAGAACCAATCATGTAAAGGAATTCAGCAGTGTCAAAATGCCAGTACAGGCTCTTGAGCATTCCTCTGTATTTTATCATGACACACAGTTGAAACTTGGAGACAATCTCAATCTTCTTTCTGGTCAAGGCATGCCAAATATGAAGCTTACAAAATGTCCCATCTTGGAGATTTCAGCCATTATGTCAAATCCAAGAAATGTGACCATAAGCAGTATGCAGACAGAATCTTGAATGGACGGAATCTCAAATTCCATATCCTCGATCGAATATACAAAAAGTATATACAGGAAAAAGCCCATTTCCCACAAATGCCCAATTGATATATAAATATACCCTAGTAGTACATAACATTGAATCAACATTGATTTAATGCTATGTGCTATCAGAGTATAAATTAACAACGTAATAAAATATGAACATAAAGAAGGAAATTCGCAAGATTCTAGAATGTTTCAACACCAGATCAATGAAAGTAGGATTGTTTCCAGGAATGCACAGGAAAACATGGGAAACAGGTCATTTGAGATCAGATCAGGCATGTAGGATAAGCTACTTAACCCATGCTTTGGACACACTCTGATGGCAATGGGATAATTTAAGTGTGACATGTGAAGTTTGACGTGAGAATGCCCGGTCACCTGCAATTATCTCGGAGATAGGGGCGCATTGATCAGAAGGAAGGCTGAGTGGTGGAGCTCCCTACTGATGATCATATGAGAAAATCTTTAAATAGTGTTTTAGACAACCCCAAAGTCAAGTATTGACAGACAACCCACTCGTGCCCCCCTTGGAGTATGGGGAGGAAATTAAGATGCTGCTGTTTGGAGCATTTGCAAAAAAGATAATATATCATTATGGTATATTGTGGCTATTCATTTCACTTCGAGTGATGCCTGCCAGTTCAAGACGTCTCTCCCCTGGATCTTTGCTCTGCTTCCATACAAATTGAAAGAGACATACATGAAGACCCTTCTTATCATCCGCAAGAAAAAGCCAGGGATGGATCCGAAGTCAATACTGACTGATTTCAAGCAAGCCACGGAATTATCGGTATATCAGATATCGACCAAAATTCAATATCGTTGCATCTCTATTGAAAATAGGATATTTTTTAGAGTTTTACACCTGAAAGTGAAATTTATTGTCTCTGAATGCAGACAGGAGACATAGACAATACAATTTTTGCACCCTTGGAAAAAATTGTTTTCTGTATTCAGGGGATGACAAGTGCTTGAATTATCAATGAACATGATTGATTACTCTTCTTCCTCTTTCCATCAAACCAGTCAAATCAAGTTCAGTCAGTAACTTCAGAAAATATAGCTAATTAAATATCTTGTTTTTATTTTTTAATTTTCATTATTAATACTCAACTATGCTACTCCCCCAAATTTGAATATTTTTTACCCTGAAAAGTATTTTCCAAAGGAAGCTGAACATTTTGCAATAATGTTTCCTTATCAATGCTGAGGAGAGACTTGAAAAAAAATTTAATATGGATATGCCACAGCCTATTGGGTGAATTGGACTGGAAAGATCTATTTTGGCTATAAATTATCCATGATAACCAATAACTTAGCCTGAAAATGGACAACATCAATATGGCTACAATTTCATAAGAAAACAAATAAAATCATATTGATTTATTGCACAGCCCCATCTCGGACTGATTTCCACAAACAATAAAGCTTCCCCATTTCAGCATGTTCAATTCTGCAAGCTGCCAAAGAATGATGAAATTCATGAAGTAGTGATGGTAACTAGAATTATAATCGAAAGGTTGAAGCATAAGGCCTGAGCAAAAAAACAAACTTCAAATGTGCAAGGAGTTTTCAATTTTTTTTCAACTCCCTGGGATGCAGCTCCTTCCATAAAACAGATTCAGAGTGAGGAATTGGATGCACTCCAGACCACCACCTCTCTTATGTATAATGTTAGCAGCATCAAGAGCTCTATAATAAATAAATAAAACTTCCCAACAAACCAGAACATTAGAAACCATTCAGACAAACCATCTTCCAGTACACCATGGAAAGAGTAAAGTGTACAGCCCAACAATTGCATAAAATACAAAGTATTAGTTCCTTCTTAAAACAGACCCTTCAGCAAGGAGATTAGAAAGACTGACCTCAACACAAGGCATTCGCCCAGAGAAATTGGCTGATGTATATCCATAAGTGACATTGGCAATCAATTTTAGGCCAAGTTGACGTGCATCGAGGATACGTTTCAGAGCCTTGTTGTCCTTGTGCAGCTTCATTGACTGCTTCACCTGAAACAGGTAAAAGTTACCACAGTCAGATACTCACAAACTACATGTCATACATTCTTGCAATGACAGCGATTTGTCATTTGAAATGCTGTGATTTTCATTCATGAAGTACTGCACATCCTGTCTCTTTCCATTATCAGGCCTATTTGGTAAATTCAAAGGAGATCGAATCCATCCAGGATGGGGACCATGTAACTGGTGGAGAGGTGGCAAAGGGGGGTGGGAATGGGCAGAGAACAGGAATGAACGACCTCATCCAGTGAGGAAAAAAAAGCAAAAAGGGAATTGGCAGAATGGGGATGATAAATTCTTCAGGTCGAGGATTTTGTTGACCTTGCCAAACAGACCTGTGTAAGAATTCTGCATATATCCATTGAAGCCTAGCTTATTAGAACTGGGACAAAAATAATGAAGACAAAAAAAATAATGCAGACATCATGCAAAGGAAACTTCTTTCTGCAAACAATAAGTCCTGTCCAAGTCTCTAACAAGATTATTTCTGCTTTCCCTTGATCACCCTCTCTCTTTCCCCTGTATCATTCGAGGCACCTATTTTTTTTCCATTTAAGGTAATCAGCATCATTGACAACCAAAATTCCAATAAAAAGGTAATTGACTATAAAAAATAAATGGAACTTCATATTACTACACTTCCTCAGCATAGGAGAGGCACCTAGCTTCTTCCAGTTATACCTGTCTCATCCTTGTTGGATAAAAGGTGAGAGGAAACAAACAACAGAGGAGATGAGATAACCTTTACAAAGGAAAGTTTAAGACAGATAGCATGCACAACTACCCAGCTCTGGTTCCAGTTCTGGCTGGATATCTGAATTGCATATCAGGATATCCTTTATCTGTTATCTGGCCAAAACCCCATCTGATATACAATTAATTTCCATCACCTTGCCTACTATGAAGCTATTATGAAGCAAAAGCTGGGATTTAGGACTGATGTAAATAAAGCAAAATAGACAGACCATGATGCGAGTGTTGAGAATCTCCTCCAACATCTGTGGCAGGATCCCCTTCCGAATTGAAGCCTTCACAAAACCCACTCCACATGGAGAGATGTTAAGGTTATTCCTTTCCATCAAGTCATGGACCTCTTCTGGGGGGATTTGCAAGCAGGTTGTCCCAAATTCAAATGTGTTCTCCCTGCATGAATTCATGCAAAATGAATGTGGCTATTTGCTAATAGTTACCTTCACATATTCTTGCTTAAGATATAATCCAGCAAATATTTAATTATATCTATTTATGCACTCAGCAAACCCATTCTGTAATGAGCTCCATGCAACAAAATAATCCATCAAACATTTTGATTAATTCATCAAACCTACCTTATAGCATATGTGTGAGCATATAATCAATACAGTTGATGCTAATCTACACATTAAGAAAGTAGAGGCACAATACAAGCCCATTATTGTAAAGTTAAATTTAGCTGCCCCAAAGAGAGGAAGAAGGTTCTTTACATACGTTCCAAGGAGATCCACACGTCCAACACAGGTGGAGAAGCAATAGTTGTAGGCTATCATCATAGAAGGATATAGGCTCTGGAAGTCCAACACAATGACAGGGTCAGCATAGAAGCGGGATTCTGGTTCCATGATCAACTGGAGACATTCAGGGGCTTTCATGTTAGCCCTTTGGGTGACACTTGGTGACACAGGAATGTAGGAGTGAGGCTTAGCCAGGCGAAGCATCATTGACTCCACTCGGTACTACAATTGTAACATGGAATACCAATGCTCAGTTCAGTTATTTCATATACAAGGGGTGATCAAAAAGTTATGCAACTAAAAATTCTTGAAGGTTTCAGTGTAGCATCCTATGCCTCAGCTCTTTTTCTGATACACATTGGTTCTTCAAAAGCATTTCAACTTCTGACTTATGTTTTTATCATATCCACCTCCTGCAGAGGGTTAAGGGGTAGGGTAAAAGACCCAGTGATGGGCCACTTCGCAGGAAAATTCCAAAAACTAGGTATTCGTTCCATGACCACCTCTGAAGTGTCAATGTGCTTGAATGCCGCTAGCCTATGTCACAACATGGGTAGGCATGCTATGGAAGTTTAGCTATTGGAATTTTTATGTGCTGTGCCCCATCACTGGGTCTTTTACCCTATATGAAAGCATATTTCTCGATGGCTACTTCCCCAATAGATTTCACAAGGAGATTCATCAGGATTTGGTCTGTTTCTGGTAAAGGTGCTTGCCCCTTTGACACAGAGAGGTGGATATGGAATTTTAAAGCCAGAAAACTAGAACTGCAAAGATAGAGCTTGATCTGGACATTTGAGAACTTATGAGAACAAAGCAACAATTGCTTGTGGTGATGCAATTATTCACTAGGATCCTAGTGTCACTCAAAAAGGTTTATCTCTTGAACTTGACAGTCACAGGAGTGTGCACACCTTTGCCCATGATGGTTTGAAGAAAACCAAGAGGTGTGCAAAATGGGGTCCCTCATCTGAAGAAGTCAGAAATTGAAAAGTGTACAAGTTTGTGGCAGACTACTCAAGATGTTTGAATCCAATGGTCCAATGTATTTCTCTCATATTGTCACAGGTAATGAATGTTACATATCCTCCTTCACAATGAAAAATATGGTCTGGCTTTTAAAAGATGAGCCTTGCCCTCAAATTGTGAAGCCTGATTTCAAAAGGCAGAAGAGGATGTTCACCAACTTCTTCAATTCTAAAGGTTCTATGACTGTTGATATGATGCCAAAGACTAGAACCATCATAGCTTTATATTATACTCAGCAAGTTTTTCTGGTGGTCTTCAAAGATTTTGGGAAATCCTGACCAAAGACAGGAACATTATGAGTGCTACTTCACCATGATAATGCTGACCCTTATGCAGAAATGCCAATGACATCCTACCTAGACCAGCAAGGCATCCCTCTTCTTCACCCTACTCTCCTAACTTGACCTGAATATTTTGGCTGTTCAGCTTTAGTCCAAAATTGCTGAAATACCCTTTCAAGCATAGATGAGCCTAAATGAAATGAAAAACAAATTTCACTTACCTTCTTTTGGACCACCCTGTAGCTATTTTTTTTAAATAACTCAGTCTTATTATTTTTTTTGTTATACATTGTAAATACAGATCATTCCACATCTCTGCATGTTGTCAGGGTGCTTCTTGTAATTGAATAGGCATTGTTATTTTCACTGTAGTTTCTCCTCTAGCTTATATCTTACTTTTGTAGTGGTGTCATATCTAACTAAGACATCACAATATGGGGTTTGAGAGAAGATGAGAAAAGGATTAAAAAGCTAACTCAGGAATAAAAGCAAATAAAAGTTGAACTTCTGAAGCCATATAAAGACCTCTCTTATTTTAGTTCTTCAAAGAAATGCTCCACCTGAGATCCTCGTGAAAGAACATCAAAGAAGAGGATTCCAAAGAGTCGGGCTAACTCAGAGGTTCTTCCAACCAGGTCCAGCTTCTCCATCAGGGCCAGATTCCCACTGACCCTATAAGCATAATACTCTACAACCCGCCAGAGATTGAGCTGGGTTGGACCATTCCACCAACCATGAAGCTTTCGATGACTGAACTTGGGCACACGCTCATGAAGGATGTGGAATGCCATGCTCTCAAATGTATAGGACATGAGAGCCACCTACATGATGAGTGAATCAAAGTAATTCATGATAAAGCAGAAAACACAAGACACAATTTCAATCATATGTAAGTTTTAAGAGCCACCAACTTAAAAGGTTTCAATGCCAAAAACTCAAGTGACAAGGAAGACTAAGGAACATTGCAATGCAAATGGTGTAGAACCAAGCAACTTGTCAATTCATATTAAGGTACCTTATGGTTCACATAAGCAGATCCATTTAATGCTTAGTCATAGATGAGAAAGTACCGAGGTTTATTTGATCAGATCTTATCAGCAAAAACCTATTTTTTTCATGAAGTACATTCTTATTTCTCACTTTATTCATACGTTATATATTGATATCAATATAGTATATTTAATTCTTGATAAAAACTTGAGCTGCATTCTAACCTCAGACTTCATGAGTCGCCAAAGATTCAGAGTGATTCTGCCTACAATGCGGATGGCAGAAGAGTGCTCTGCTCCATATGGATCTATTTCCTCATCCATTTGACTCCCTTGATCCTCAGGGATGCGCGACAGCTTAGGTGGGAGAATGATGTTTAGGTGAGCTGCTCGCTCCATCAGATACCCCCAGGAACTGTGCTGAATCTAAAAATAAATTTTAAAAACTGTCACTTCAACAAATCATACATTAGAGAGTAGGTTCATCTCAACTACACAATATAAACTGACAATGATGACACAATGACTTATGATAAGCTGCTAAGAGTAAGCTCATGTGCTATCATTCTTGTTACCATCATGCCAGTTCTTATACAGTTAGTTGCACTAAGGCATGGGGCTATGAAAATTATCCTTCTTTTATCTCTCCCACAGAAGAAATCCGACAGGGAGAATGTCTTGAGGTGAAAAACCAGTTTGGATATCAATGCTTTCTGACAGACACTACAAAAAAGTTTCATTTCAGCTATTTGTTTTTAAATCTAGAATGTATATTCAATTAGGCCTTTCACCATCAGTGGATTAAAAATAGCTGCTACAGCTGCAGCTGCTGGAGATCAGTTTTAAAGATCATGCAATAAGTTGAACTTTCATTAAATTTCTTGGATGGAAGAAGTTTCAGGCATTTTTTTGCAGCAGCAGTGGGGATGGACAGGTGAAGGTCACATGTTGTCTGCATCCAAGTGTGCAATTACACAGTTTTTGTTTGCTGTTCACATGAGCGTCTGCATTTCTAAAACTGAAAAAGATATTTAAAATGTAAGTACACCATTTTAAAGCTCACTCATTCCTCTCTTTCAAATGCCACAAAATGCATTAATATATATGCAGTGAGTGAAGTGTAGTGTATTGTTGAAAACTGTCCAGTTTTTGGCCTACCCTGTACATCAGAGGCAGCTCATTTAGGTGGGCTTCGAATGTAAGAAAATGTGATTTTCTTATGGCTTCCTAATCTTTACCCCATGACTACCACTAAAAAGGCTGAGTTCCCCATTGGAAATCCTTGAAGCTGGCAAGCCAGCACTGAAAAATGCACAGCTTTTGAACCCCTGAGGGTAGAGTAATGGGAGGGTTCAGATCCAAGTGGGGGAAGATTTGGGAGGTAGTAGAAACTCTCTCCTCTAAGAGTTTTCTTTGCTTTTCCCAATTTCCTTTGCAACTTTCTCCATACCTCCTGTATTGTGGCATATGAGTATGCAATACTGAGGGATGAGCTAAGCTGAAGGGAATGCACTCACTCATGCTGACCTTGGAGAGAGGATTCACACAGAGTAGGTCCAGAAGAGGGGAGGGTGGCAGGGATTATTGAGGATGGAAGTACAGGCAGAAACCTAATCTGTGGAGAGGGAAACTTTGAATGGGGATGTGAAGGTGTGGGTTGTGTAGGAGCCAAGGGAGCAGCAACAGTGTGTCAGGGGCAACAGCTTTGATTTTCTTGTGGGAACCCTGATAAAGGATTGTCAAAAGTTAAAATTTCTAAGACAAAATCACTGTGGCTCAACCTCTGTAGTGTAATAATTTCCCCCAAATTTCTACCACATATATGGATAGTTGCTTTGTCTTTGTGCTCCCCATCATATACTAAGCAATCAGCATAAACAAAGTAACAGATGCTACATTTCCAGAGAAATCAGTCTCTTGCAAACACTTTAGCATTGTGGCAAGAAGACTTGCCTCATATCCAACAAGAATGTCCGGGTCAAGGATGTGGACTAGGTTGACGAGAGCCCAGATGAGCGAGGTTTCATCAGCCACATATTCAACAGGGATGGAGGTTATTCCACTTTTCCACAAGAGACAATGGGTCATGGGAGCCTCCTTATTCAAGGAATCTATGTCTCGCACCAAGACTCCTAGATACAATCATACATGATTCAAGTTCATGAAAAATATTTAGGGAAGAATTCCCATATCTCTTCTTCAATCCTCCAAACAAACTGATTATTAGCAGGCATAACATTTTGGAAGAATATTGTTCAAGAATGCAAAGTTTGCCATGAAAATCTCATTGGACAATGATGATATCATCAACCCTGACAGAGACCAAGTATCCACCAAATTATAGCTGTGAGGCTAGGATATGGTTTTCCCACATCATCACAAATTAATTTATATCAAGTAGGATCTTCTGCTATTATTTTAAGACAGGGTAAATTACAAGACTTGAACACCTGAAGGTTGAGTTAAATGTATATCTAACTTGACCTTATTATCAAGTTGACTCCACAATCCCTCCAAAAAACCAACCTCTTAACGTTCCTGTCAATGTTTGCCAGGCATTTTTATGTTTAAATTAGCAACATTTTGTCAATAAAATCTTTTTAAAAAGTCAAGCATTTTGCTTGCTGGGAGACTGAAATAATTTTTTTAGTATCAAACTGCAAACCAGATCATATCTTACCAGACATCAACTAATAGACACTTAGAACTGGGCTGAGTGCCAGTGAGTAGTGATGTTGCCAGTGAACTCATAAGGATAAGCTACATAAAATCTGATTTGAAAAAATAAATTTTAAAGAAAATTTACTTCAAATTTTCAATGTCATTGGTATCACATCAAAAAATTGATAACAAAAGAAAGACAAGACTCTGAGACACTTCCAAGCATCCTATAGGCATGAACAATTAATCAAATAAAAAAATTATTTAATGAAATTTTTTTTTCATCCAATGCAGACTTTTTGGCCTTTTCATGAATTTGTAAAAACAAAACTTTTTTACACTTTTCCCTAGTCTGAATAGACACAAGAATTACATCAAGGTCAGGCAAGGTTGAAGTGAACATGCAGCCCCTGAGGAAATAGCAACACACAGCCTCCCTTTCTCAGACTTCACAAGTGAAACACTGTTTAATTTGTCAACATCAAGCATAAGTGGATAACAATGGTTCATGAGAATGGCATCAACCATATCTTCTTGAAGCAGCTCAAACCCCAAATCTGAATTTCATGGACACTCAGAAGCAGAAAAGCAATACAGTAAGCATACACCCTCCAGCATTTAACACTTCTAATATGCACAAAAAAGAGGGGTGTGTAGGCAGGTGCAGGTTAGTACCTATTTAAAAAAATATGATAAGTCAAGGATGCCAATGAAGACAGAAGATAAAGAAGGCAATAAGATGCAAACATCAATGCTTTTGATTCATTATCAAATCATAGCAAAGGCAACATTATTTTCTGCTGAAACAATATTTAGCCACCCTTTGTCCCAAGCACCTTCAAGGGGAGCAAACTGAAAGCAATGACAAACAAACCAGTCTGTGGTTTCAGAGAATTGCTGACACCATCATCCTGGAACCAGGAGTAAAATATAGCTGCAATGGCATCAAATTCTGGATCAGGAAGTAAATCCCCACGGGACTCTGTGTGCAATTCTACACTCAAAAGCATCAGGTGATCGTGCTGCAAGGAATAAAACTACATTTCTTCTCCAATTAAATGCACAAAGGAGGAAAACAGTGAGATGAGATGAACCTCTCTCTTTCCAGCAGCATCCTGAAGTCCTTGATGACTGACTCCAAACATAAAAGTGTGATCTGGAGTTGGTCCCTCCAGCTGGCTTGATGATGGTCGCAGCTTCACTCTAACTTGGCTCTCTGTCTACATAACAAATTCCTATTGCATTCCTATACACCCTGTCACTGGAATTCATGGCTGGTTACAGGAATGATCACAATCATCTCTGGATTTTATATCCAGCTTTTGCTTCCTTAGATATCCTCATAATGCCTGCATGAAACATTTGTGATAATTGACATTTTTATTTTTTATTTGGGATGCATTCACCTTAGCAAGTTTTCTTGCTACATATTACTTGCCTGCTAAATTTTCTGGTTTTTTTTAGGTGATGCAAATTGGAAAAATAAGTCTGGAGGTAGTTTGAAAACCAATTGTAAGATGGCAGTTCAAGAAAATCAATGACATCCTGAGCAAGCAGCCAAATTAAGTGAGTTAATTAATATTGTTTACTTGGTTATAAACATTTTTGCTTTCAACAGTATATTAAGAAAGGGCCATGGAACTCACCTCCAAATTTGCAAAGTTGTGGGGTGCTTAATTGATGCACAGTCATCAGTTAAACTAATAATAGTAGAAGCATGACCCTTGAGCACTATGTGACACACAGGAGGTACAGAGCCTACATCTAAACTTGCTTGAGTTCTCTTGTACAGTGTTATACAGGGTAAGCCAAAAAAAGGTAACTGAAACCATATGGATTTTTAAAGATTTTTAGACATTCCATATTTTATCTTTACAAAACTATGTTTAATATAGGAACCATTGTTTTTAATCATTCTTAGACTTTATATCAACAGATTTACCAATGGATGGCATGTTGACCATGTCTACCATTGCACTGTAAACATAGCTCCTTCCTCTGGATAATGTCATTGATAATACAAATTCATATGTTTGACACAATTCCCAAATTTTCATTTATAGGGACAGAAAGAGTCCTGCCATAATGCCCATTTTTGGTATTGACAACTCTACCCATGTTCCAGAACTTCAGCATCAACTGAAAGGCCTTTGCAAAAGAATTTTTATGGAGCCAATTGTTGGGAAATGATGAAAACAGCTGTATTAATTAATTAGTCCACCATTTTCGCCTTCATCATAATTTCTAAAATAATGTTCACCAAGTCAAATCCTTTCTTTCACTGTACACTGAGACATATTTATTCAAGATATTCCTGTAACAACTGAAATAAATATATTACCTTTCGGTTACCTTTTTCTGACCCACCTTGTATTTCAGATTGTCATTAACATCAAACTTGAATAGGCTGTTAGTAATATAACTATGGAGCTCTTAATGATCATGAAGATAAAGTAACTTGCCCAAGAGACTGAGCACTTCATGTACTAGGGTGTGTCTGTCTACTCACAGAGTGAGTGCACACACAGCACTGTATTATCCATTTTTTGTAACATTTTCCTTATCACCTTGCTCTCATCTTGAGAATATAAAACCGACCTGCTTTCCTTCATTGTAAATCCCATCCCCGCTCCGAATTTGGAGGTACAATTCCTAGAAGAAAATGCATCCAGCAGACGTGTTCATCGTATGCAATGTTGGCCTTCCGCAAGGACATCTCACTCAAATTAAAGCCCTGATGGCCTTTGCCAACACACTCGGATCGATAATCTCTTGCATTTCAACCTCCTACCACTTCTTTGGAGGTACGCCGCACACGGGTGTGCGAATAAATGTCGGGTGCGACAAAAAAAACGCGCCGCTTTTCGAGATTCATTGGAGTTCATGAGATTGAAGATAGCATGGCAAATTTTTTTTGCAACGACTTCTACGTATCCTTGAAACGTCCTAAAAAAAAATTCTTTTTCGTTTTACTCCAGCCGTTTTTGCACAGGAGCGAAAACGCGAAGGCGACTCTTAATTTTATTTTTTCGCGAGGAAATGTATCAGCAGAAGAGCAGTTGGTAGGCGTGGAGCGCACAAATCTCGGGCCAGAGTTCCTCCATCTCCCCATGAAAATGCTGCACTTTGCGAAATGATGGGGTAGGCAGAATTTTGCAAGAATTTTCAGGTAAAGGATGAAAGAAATGTAGGCCTATTTTTGAGAGATTGATTCACGAGCTGCGAGGAACCGTTTTATCTGAGGGGAAGCGAAAGTGGGGAAGACTAAAATTAGTTGGAACTGAAGGAAACTGCGATCCTGTGGAAGAAGTCTTTGTTTCTCAAGATGATAATTCTGGGATGCAAAATTATTATATGCAAATTGCTAGACGTAAGGACGAGTCAGAGATTTGCTTAGCGAGTTCTGAAGTGCAGAAGGAAAAATCCTGAGAATAAACGTCATTCCTCTGTGGGACAGGTCCTCCCGCCAGCGTTCAGTTGCGAGTGCAAAAATAAAATTCCAGTTGCTTTTGTGCCAAAACGGCTGGAGATGACAAGCCAAATATTGTTTAATGCTCAAAGGATGCATAGAGGTGTGTATGAAAGGAATTTCATAGTTCTAGCTGCTGTTTTAGAGGTACCACAACATGTCAAAGAGCGGCGCGTTTTTTTTTTGGCTCACCCGGTATATGAAGCAGTATTTTTACATATTTGCTCGACGGTGTCCGAAGTTACATGTCCCGTTATGAAAGCTCGAACAGAGCTCAAAAATACATGTTCTCTGAAAAGCATGACTCAACTGAGCTTTTGTCAACTCTAAACATTCTTTATCTCAAGAGGACGTCATATTTCCGCAGATATGACACACATGAATGTATGTTCGAACTTTCTCAAACATTTCTTGACCTAAGTTCGGACACACCGAAAGTAAGACAATAATCTGATCAATGCGCGTGCATTCTGCGTAACAGGACTCCATGCCCTTCTAGTTTCCTGGGAAGTAAGATTTGAGCACAGGAAACAAAAAAGTCACGTGTGAAACGTTTTAAAAGTAAGGTTCTCTCCTTACGGTTTCTTGAAGAATTCCTCCTGTTCGCGATATAGAATTAGCCTAAACCCAATATCTTTGAATCGTGCAAAGTCATGATGACCACTGCTTTTCCTTCGCTCAGTAACGTGTTCATTTCATGTTAGGAAGAACCGTTTCTGAAGGCGGTACCGCGAATGTTTAGTTTTGTAACAATGTTTGCAGCCGTGTCCGAACTTAAGTGGTTTTACCCTACTAAGCCTTTAATGACTTGCAAATCTGAAAGTAACTTACACAGACCTTGTGAAGGGTTTTAGCAAAAGCTAAATATGTTACAACCAATTTTGCAATTTCATTGAAACTCTTGGGGCCGATTGTATGAACGATGTTTTCCCGGTGTTTTTCGAAAGTCATCGGTTAACCGATGTCTAACAGAAGCTGAAAAAGGTGTCGTTTCCAGACAAGGGATGGGGCATGTTTTGCCGATATTTATGCCAGCGTTCGTGTACCATCTCGATGAGTATAGTGCTGCAGTGTACTGGTGAGGCACAATGGATTCTGTTTATGGATCCGCTCGATAACGGAGATGTGCTCTCGTCGTCGCATAGGAGGAATAAACATAGGTTCTGTACTTAATCCCTTTGAAGAACATGTTGATTAGAACTTCCTCGTGAGATTTGGAAAGGGATCAGGGTATGATATCGACCTGCTGCTTCTCGCTGAATTCGAAAGGAACGAAGATCGTGGAAGGGATCCCTTAACATCGACAGATAAGAGCAATCACTGTTCGTGTGCAATGAATTATTTGTTCAAGTACCCATCCCCTGAGTAATTAATTAATATGACTCGAAAGTAAAGAGAGTATCATGAAAGTCTTTCGATTTGCATGTTGTGAGACCAGGATCCACACGCAATTCTCGAATGCCCTCATTTTGCAATCGTACATAAATGATACTCCTATTTTCACACTTCCTACTTCTCCGTGTGTCCAAAACGAATCCTTGGCTTTACCTCTGATATATCGAAATACAGAGTAAGGTCAGAGGAGAACTCACCAATTTCCAGGCATTATTATTTGTTGTGCAAGGAAAGTGCATTCTGTCTCTCTCTATCATTAGATTCTCCTTACAAGCTCTGCGAGATGTACTCAAGTCTGAAGAAAGGTTCTCCTTTTTCACTTGATTCGCTCGTTTTTTGTGGAGTCCGAAGGATATTATGCGACAACCGAGGAGTCAGAACGTAATACTCGTATATGTACCATGAGGGGTGTTTAGCTGTCGTCTAACCATTGGCTATGAAAACACGGCTTAGGGATCGTTCAAGCAATCGAAAGTAGACAGCGGTTAACCGATGTTTGCGTAGACAATGTTTAAACAATTACTATCGATAATCAATGTCTAAAATAAACATCGTTCATGCGATCGGCCCTTTATTGTTGCTGGTTATTTTGTTGATTTTCTCCATCTGGCATCTTGAATCTAGTTTTTAAACAACTTTTGACAATTTGACAGCAAGTTTTGACAATTTACACCATGATTCAAAGCACGAAAAAATAAAACAAGTAATTTTAAATACGTATTAGTCCTGCAGCCAATTTAGTAATGCCTGAATGTTGACCTTTCACTTTTAAACTATCATTCATCATTTGCTAGATTAATTGTACAATGAAGCAAGAAATAACGCAGAAAAGGACGATAAAATGACATTTTGAATCATATACTCATAACAATTGTCCACAACATCCACTATTAAATCATGGTATGTGGATTCCTGGTGTATCAAAGAGTGCTTTATAAATATATAACCCAGTGCCATCCCATGCATTTACTGTAAGCTCATTCATCTCGTTTTTCATTTTTTCCCTTCATCTTGTTCCTGCCTATGTAAGAAATGCCTAAGAGTCACAAATGGCACCACAAATGCACACAGCTTGTGCAGCGAATTTCAATGTGCTGATTTAATTTTCCACTTCTTAGACTAACATTGGCTCCGCTCCGTGAAAATCAACATTAGGGGTCACAAATGCAGGCTGTGGGCATTATAATGATATAAAGAAACATGTAAAAAAAAATCCCATCCCTTCTTACAATGTATATGTAGGTAAAGTAAAATGTATCCAGGTCTCACAAGATACCTATGTTAATAGAAACTTGTATGAACTAAAAATGAATTACATTCTTAATTACATAAAGGTGTTAGCAAACAAAAAAAAAGAACTAAAGTAAGAAACAGAAGAATATGACTAAGAAGTCCCAATGATCACTAGACCCCACTCACCTGAACACCAGGCGTCAATGGCAATGGATCTTTGTCTTGCGATGGCAATGACTCTTCTTCTATAGCATCTAAATCTAAACATCGACGTGCAGCAGGGTTAGGCATTGTGCTGTGACAAGGACTTTCACTTGGAACATATGGGGTGCTAGTAGCAAACAAATCAATGCTGGATGACACAGACACTGTCTCTTCTTGGTGGTCAGTTCCAAAAACATTGTCCATGATATCATGGATGATTTCTTCAATAAAATGAAATGCACATGGCAAGAAGGAGACTGGGTCAGGAGGGTTTTCAGCAAGGGTGAGCCATGTGTCTCCTCCTGTGGTGAAAAGCATTTCCAATGATCCTGCATTTCCCACCTCTTGTTGAATGTCCTGTATAATGCTGCTGTTTGCTAGGTCTGATTCAGCCAAAGCATGTGCTTTCCAACACTGTAGCTCTCCATCAAACTTTGAATCACCTTGAAATGATGGCAACTCTGAGATTGCTGATGTTGGAACTCGTAAAACAGTCTGTCCAACCACTTTAGCTTCCGCTGGGGCATCAGATGGATCACTGAAGTATGGCATGACATTTCTAGCCTCAGGGATGTCATAGTTTTTCAAAGTGGCAATAACATCTTTGAAAGATGGTGGAATAACATCAAATGTTAAGGAGATGAGAGGGGGAAGATAAGAATGTAGCTCCTCTTGAGACAATGGTTCCAACATCACACTGCACTCTCGAAGGTCCAAGGATTCGTGCCTACTTCTTTTCAATGGAGTCTCATTTCTAGGAGAGTTGAGGGAGCGTCGTCTGTCTGAACCACTGTGTTCTAGGCTCAATCTTCCCATGAATTCAGTCTTAGCTTCAGTTGTGCGCTGGCGTGTCCTCATTGGGCATGATGGGGTGGTAGATTCATCTGGAGTTGCTCCCTTTATTATTGTTTGCTTTAGAGTCTGGGTTTCAGTCTTGGATTTTCCAAAATTCTTGGTTCCCTTGATCTGAGAGTTGCCCACCTTCTTGCTCACCACTTTTGATGATGAAGCTTGTTTTGTTAATGTCAGATGGGTGTCACTCTGTGATTTTCTCAAGGTCTGAGCTCTTATCTTCTGAGAATGATCACTTTTTAGTGGGGAGAGTTTGCTGATAACTTTTAAAGAGGGGGTTTCTTTTCCTGTAGCAAATTCCTTATCCAATGCTTTGCATTCTTCAACAGAGAATGATGATGGAGACTCTTCAAGCAATTTGGTTGCTTTGGCTCTGTGTGAAGATGAAATAGTTCCCATCACATGTTGATCTCCTGAAAGGCATGTAGTCATTCGAGAGGATGTCTCTGGTAAGGAAAAAGTCTGAAGATTCATTTTAGCTTCATATTGGTTTTTTGTTGTCTGCCTGGTTTCTCTTTTTTCATTTGCCTTCAGTTCTCTCTTCAGGGCTTGTCTCTCAGATGCCCTTTTATTGCTACTTCTTGTGACCACATGAGAGGCAGAAGAACCAACATCAGGAGAAAAGGAGGTTCTTGTTTGCCTACAGGAAGATTCTGGTGGGAAATCAAATTTTTTGGCCACTATGGGGTTCACAGACTCCTGCTGAGAACTGTGGGTACTTATGAGAGAAGTTCCCTCAGTGACAGCAGCAGTTGCAGCAGTAATGGCTGTTATTTTGTGACTGACTTCAAGAGCTTGTTGCAGCCTGTTCTCTGAGGGGCTTTCAGAAAGAGACATGGGGCAAGGCAGGGATAAACCATCTTCATTGTGCCTAGGACTTGGGAATGAGAGGTACATCAAGGCATTTTCACATTCAGTTTCATGATCACCATTGGCACGAGCAGAGTAAGCTTCAATGACTGGAGACAAGCACCTTGTCTTAGATCTTGCAGTGGAGCTCCTTTGTGGCCTATGCTCACTGATGACTTTCAGATCATCAGGACTCAACCGCACATATTTTAGACATGGTTCATCTGCAGACAAGCGATGCAGCTTCACCACAGGTACTGCATCAACAGTCAATCTTTCTGCCTTTTGGTGAGTGCTCCCTTTTGCATGGTTGGTTAGGTCCTTGATGAGGCCAAAGGTTGCCTCTTCCAATGCCTGATCAAGATCACCAAAAGCAGGAACATATGCCCTCCTGGAACGGGATGCTTCCACAGGATGTATGTCATCCATGCCATCTGCTGCTTTTGATGAAGTGGAGGGTTTTGACTGTCTGTCCTTCGATTTAGAATGCTTTGACATTTTTGTCTTGCCTTGAGAAACTTTTGATTTTTTGGCTATTGCTCTGGGATTGTTGGTCTTCAGTGTTACATTCACATACTTTTTATCAACTGTTAATGCCTTGCTTGATGTTGATGGTGAAGGATGGTTTCTGAGTGGATTAGAGTCTTGTGCACTTGGAAGCTCCATTGGATCAAGTTGTACCTCACAGTGTTTAAGGCCCAAGGCACACCGAGCTGCTTCCTCCTGCTGAGGTGTCCAAAGACATGAACTGTTCCTGTTTACCTTTGGAATTCCAGAATGATTCAATCCAACCTTGAGAGCTGCTTTAGTCTGAATGGTTGGCATCAGTTTCCTAGCAGCCTTTGTCATAAAGGTTCCTGTTGCCATTACAGCTACAGTTGGGAGGGTGTCCTCAACTGTCACAACTGGGATGTTGGGTACCTCAAAAATAGAATCCAGGGTTCCAATCTCCACTTCAGGTTCCAACATTGCAATGTCATGTATGCTATCCTCCTGGAAATCCACATCCATAACAGTGTCATTCTTCCCATGATTTTTCACACAACCAGGGGTGGTGCTTGGTTCTCCCATCAGGGAAATACTATATTGGAATTCTCCATGAGAAGTTGGGTTTGAAATGTTAGATTCCTCAATAGGTCCATCCAACTGAGGGAGGCTAGACTGATTGTCAGTTGGTGGGATTGGGAAAGATCCTTGTAGGAAGTCCTCCATCTCCTGAGTGGATAGATCATTTGATCTGGAAAGGAATTAAGCAAATTTACATTCTTCCAAGAATTCCATATACAGTGTACGGCCAAAAAAAAAAATGACTTTCAACTCATACATCACTGCTCCCTCTAGAACTATTTTCACAAAACTTCCACTGTGTATATGTTAATATGTGCTCAACAGAATTTTGAAATTTCATCCAAATTGATCCTGCCAAATTAGAGCAATGAAAAACTACTCAAAGGAAATCAAAGATTGCAAATGCACTGCAGACTCTAATCCCTTCTGAATGCCTCATCCTCCTGCCTTGCTCTCTGATGAAGACCAAGGGAAAGGTTCAGGTTGGGACCTTTCTCTTAAGATCTAAATAAACTTTGAGCAAACTCTCCCAGTTTTGGTACTTTTTGATAACCTGTCACTAGTTTTGATATGCTTTATTACAATAAATCTACAAGAAAAGGCCAGTCTAAAACATGAATTTCAATAGATGAGAAGTTTGAAGTGACCTGGATAATATGGGAGCAAAGCATTTGACCATGTCCTCCACTTCACAGCCAGCCTATGCTCTTGTCCATTTACATGATCAAATTTCTTCCAAAGCCTACGTAATATGAAGCAAGAAATTATTTGCAAAATGGACAAATACACCTAGATGCTGACCTGCTTCGATCATCACAATGACCTTGCTTGTCATCACTACCATCTTCGATGAGGGAATCAATCATAGCCTCCTCTTCGTCCTCATGACATTCTTCTATGGTGGTCACACTGTCCTCTGGCTCATCCCCACTCACATCTTCTATGAACTGCTCAGCATATGATCTTCCAATGATGGAACCTGTCTCTTCTGTCAGGGTATAACTATTCCTACCTCCACTCTGGTCCATGTCACCTTCTTCACTTTCTTGTCCCTGTCATTCAGAATGAATCCTTAAAGGTGCCCATTTCAGACTGATTATGCAACCTTAGGGATGTAGTCTCTTTGTGAATTTCTGTAAGAGGTGGTCTTGTAAATTCTGGTTCCCCAGACTAGGCACATATATAGAAGACTGAAAACTAAACCAAGCCTTTGTGATATGAAGTAATGTCTACCAAGAATAATGAACCTTACACTAAAACTATTCCATCCAACATAGCAAATGAAATCACACTGCAAGGCCAAACTGCAAAATGCAAAATTACAGTATTCAGTACAAGAATGGCAAAAAGAACTCACACTGTCTTGGTCATCTTGGCGTTGCTGACCTGGGGTGAGAGTGTCTTCTTCATCCATGGCATCTCCCAAGCCTTTACTGTTCTCCTCTTGGTTCAGCTTTTCACATTTGTTCATGTTAGCACCATCTTCAAAGTTCACAGTTTCATCCATTTGATTCTCCACGTATTTTTTAACTCCAAGTTTCTGATGCACTAGTTGATTCTCCTGCTCTTTCTCCATCAAAGATCCTCCAAGATCTGCCTCCAAGGCACCTGTTTCATCATCCTTGGTGGTTTTTGCTTTCCTCTCAAGTTCAGAGTCTTCATCATCTTCTCTTGGATCACTTTTGTCATCTGCCTGGCCCTCCACCTTGAGAGCATCTTGATCATTTTGATATTGCTGACTCAGAGCAGGACAGATGTGGTCATCCTGGCATCGCTGACCTGGAGTAAGATGATATTCTTCATCCACAGCACCTGAGCTGCTTCCATCTTCCTGACTCATTTCCTTGGATTTGTCTAAGTCTGCATCACTATCAATGCTTCCCAACTCTTCCATTAGATCCTCCAAGTCATTCTGCCCTTTGAAAGAATGTCTGTATGCTATTTCTGTGCAAATGGTCTCTTTTGCTTCCCTGTCAATATCTTCCAGGGCTTCATTGCCTTCTCTTCCACTGGCTTTGTCAACTAGCAGGGTTTTTGCAATGAGATCACCTTCATTTCCTTCTTTGTGCCCTATTTCATCATATTTGCTCATACCTTGAGGCTTCTCAAGGCTTTTAAGCTCTTTCTTTCCAAAGGGACTACCAACAATTTCTTGCTGCACTGCTTGTGCAATGCTTTCTCCAAAGAGTTCTTCTTTCTCTTGCTCTCCCTTGATCTTTTCTTCATCCAAATCCTCTACATCTACCTCCAAGATATTATTTCCTCTCTCCTGGATTTCCTTAGCCTTCTGAACTTTATCCAATTCTTCACCTTTTCTTCTGAGGGTTTTGTCAAATCCATGGCCCCTCAATATGAGGGAATCCTCACTTTCCTCAGTGTGACCCATTTTGTCATAGTTATCCACAGATGAAGACTCCTCAGAGCTATCATCTGCTTCTTGCACCTTTTGCAAAACTTGAACTAACAATCGAGGATCTCCCTGTTCTATGATTCCATTTTCTTCTTGCTCTTCCTTAACCTTTTCTTCATATAGTTCCTGTTCTCTTTCAATATTTTCCCCACCTGGCTTTTTTCCCCCCACAATTTTTCTGTCATTCATCACCTTACCTCCCTCCTCTGCACAATCAATAATTTCCTCATCTCCTCCATCATCAGTCTGCTCATTTAATTCACCCTCTTCTTGCTGCCAGATCCAATGTGTCATCTCAAAGGTATCATCATCTTCAGCCTCTGGATCCTGTCTGTCTCCATCTTCATATCCACCATCATTGGAGAGACCCATCAAAATGTCCACCAACTCTTTGTCCTCCTCATCTAGACAATTACACAAGGACAAACTTAGAGTTAACAATTGCTTCTTTTGGTGGGTAGGCAGGCCAGTCATGAGCCTGCATTGCCAGTGATTGGCAGTACCACATAGTCTGAAAACCTCCATATACTGAAACTGAGTAGAAACTGTCTTCTAAAATTTGATTTTCAAATGGTACACATTTTTGGGCAGCATTTTGATCATATTGCACACTGTTAATTTTTTCTATTTTGGCTAATTTTTTTGGCATTTGGCAAACGTCTACAGCAGAATACCAAATGGCCAAAACTCCAGAGTTTAAAAAGTGCACCTTATCTAAAAAGGGTGCCTAGAGATGGCACTTTATATCACGATCCTGTACTAGATAGGACAAGGGAACTCAAGAGGTTGGCTGTGCATGTAATCAAAGCCACAACACCACCATCTAGAGCATAGTGATCCCAACATTCAAACCACTAGACCACTGCACCCACCCAATAAAAACGTGTGGATTGTGAGCTCGCATTCAAATACAGACTTATCAAGCCCTCTTTTTTGGGCTGGTGCAGTGGTCTAGTGGTTAGAATGTTGGGATCACAATCTGCTAGACAGTGGTGTCATGGCTTCAATTCCATGCACAGCCAACTTCTGACTTGAGTTCCCTTGTCCTGTCTAGTACAGGATCATGATCCAGTATGTGCTGAGAGATGGTACCAGTAAGTACCATCTCTCAGCACCCTTGTATAATACTTCGCAGTGGGTCATTAACCTGCTCAAAAATTCCCTACACATTATCTAAAACTTAGATATGAATGGCTCAGATCATTCTGGCCTGCAAAGTCTAACAAGCCTGGAGTGAATACAAGTCTAATGGCAAAGGACGTTATACGTTATATAAAGGCACTCGGAAAGTTTCTGGATGTGACTTCATGGAAAGGGTCACACATGAAAGCTTTTCTATACCTTCAGCTCCATGTGATTTGAGACATGCAAATTTTAAAATATATACTTCTTCAAGCATTTGATTTATGGCATTTCATACCCTGCATGCCTGCATGCCTACAAGTTTTTTGTCGAGCCCCAATCACAACTGTTTGGTGCGAGGTTCATCTGTCATTGCTCACCACTCCCTTCAAAATTCAGCAAACCACAAAAACGCTATGCTGAATTCACAGAACACCACCTACAAATGCACCTTGCACCCTGGCAATGCTCTGTTCTTGCATTAAGCATCACTGGAAATCACAAAAGTGCTTGTGGTTCCATTGTTCCAAGTTCCATTGCCAGATAAAAAATCTTGCAGATATACAGTGTATAAAACAGTATAAATATACTACCCAATGTGGTATTTATTTGAAACCTTGTACACAGACTCATGTCAAGTGGAGCTGTAAGTGTAGGAAAGCTTTCATGTGTGACCCTTTCCTTGAACTCACATCCTGAAACTCTCTGAGTGCCCTATGTACAATACAAATCAACTGCTTGTGATCCCTGTCTAGACAGCAAGGTCTAGGCTCCCCAGATAATATTAATTGTATTAAGAACTCACTTAGAGTCTGACTGAAGACATTAGGTGTGTGCTGACTAAGACTGAGGACAAGTTCCTCATCCACCTGGGTGTCATAAATCCATGAGGAAGGTTCTTCCCTCCTCTCAATGTCATCCAATGACAGAAGACTTGCAGGTGGGAATCTTCCTGATTCTTCAGAGTTGATCTCCCGGGCTAGTGTCACATTCAGTAAACCCCTTTCTTTTGGGCTCGCCATCCCCTTATCACAAATATAAATGCCAGAAATCACCTCATGAGCTCAAAAAGACATGGAAAATGAATCCATCAGTTTTCAAAGGCTGGGTTCACATGAATATACAGTCAACTCTCGATAACTCAAAGTCCAAGGGACACTTGAGTTAATGAGACTTCAAGTTATAGAGGTTTTTAGAATATATATGCTACAAAGCTGTACATACATGTATTTAGTACTTCAAAACGTGTAACACCTCCTCATTTAATGCATAAACACTGGAAAATGTCAGTCAGAAGATTTTGGCATGTTTTTCATGGCACCTTCGCATTTAACGATGTTTTCCAAATGCAGGATTGCATTGAAAATGGTTCATGCAGTCAAGAAATTTTCATTTGATTCATTTCAACCCATAGTGTAAAGTGTAGAGTATCCTCCCACCAACCTACAGAGCCAGAATTTCCTGGTTTATCCCTTGATTGGGTTATATCTTCCGAGAAATATTTAGAGGAAATCCATTTTATTCCTCTATAATCCATGTGGGAAACCATAAGGAAATGTGTCAAATGTACAGGTGACTCATTTCAGTAGAATCTGGGAAGTGACTCGCAACTATGACCACTTAGGCTCCATCTAACAACGACTTTTGGATCCTTCTCAGCCCATTAACTGCACATACGCCACTGGTGCCCTGTGTCGCCCAGTGAAGGGACGATGAATGGTGCAACTGCGGCACAAATGTGATTAGGCTGGCTCAATTAGTTGCCGGAAATGAGCGAACTGCCTCAGTTATGGGCCAACGATAGATCAAGAAACATTTTTGACAGGGCCCATGACTGATCAACAGAGGGGAGAAATTAATTGTCCTTATGGGACTTTTAAAGGGAAACGTAGTTTCTTCGAGTCAGAGAAATTCGAGTTAAAGAGGTTCAAATTATCTAGAGTTTACTGTAACAGAGTCAACATTCATTATCAGAATGTCAGTAATATGGAATTCTTGAAAAAAAAAAAGAATTTTAGCAATAATAAATCATTGGTCCTAGTGAGGAAATGGGCCCCAAGTTAAAATTCTCTCTGTAGTCCAGATGCTCTTTATGCAGAAATCCTATTTCTTTGGAAATTTTTCTATGCCATTTCTCAGAATTTTCAAAAGGTAAATTATTTTTTGTCTGCCCATCTGCACAGGTGTAGTAGTAAGAAAATAAAGGGTAGGGCTTCTTTCTCACTCCTGACCTCTTCCACTTATTCTGGAGGAGAGGTAGTCTTTCTGACAATTTCCCTCTCATTCCTTGGTTTGTGCAAAAGCTTCTATACAGAGTGCCACAAAAGTTTGTAACTTTTTTACAACCTTAATTAATACAATTTAACAAGCTTATGGAAAAATCCCAATTTGACAAAAACCTGGCTCAGACACTAGTCTTTGCAAATAAATCACACATTCTTGAAATATCCACCATTAGCAATTATATTAGCCTTCAAACATTATGGGAAGTTATAGACAATTTTACACAAAGTTTCAGTGAAATTTCATTTCATGCTCCCTGGAGAGCATGTCACAGAGAGTTCAAACTTTTGTGAGGTTTTTGAAAAGATCCTGGACTCCAAAATCCCCTCCAGGATTTGTGATTGATACACTTTTTGATTCACTTTGGCACCTTCATCAATGAAAACCAATGGTATCAACTTGCTTTACTATCTACTTTAACACATCTTGTAATAAAAATATGAGTGACCTGTCCTATGGAAGAGAGAGAGGTGCTATTGTGTTACAGATAAATATATTGATCAGGAAGTTGATTCTATTATCGTGGAAGTGAATGAAGATTTAGGTACTTCCAGTGACAACAACTCCAATTACATTAACATTAACTCCATGCATTTTGAAAGTCAATAAAGTACTGGGAGTAATCCTTTTTTTATTTTTCTACGGCACTTCATATTATTCCTTTTTCCATAGTCAATTTCAAGCAGATAGGTCTAACATACAGTTAATTTGTTGACATAAAGTATTCTCCTTCCATTCATGACTACTCTGTCCATTCCCAGGGTTGTGATGTGAATCCTCTATCAGTGATTTATGATCCTTATTCTGCCAAGAAAAGAAAAGCTGTCAGAAATGATCCCAATCAATCATTTAACAGACTGAGACTGGCAGGATAGCAGGATAGCAGCTGTCAAAATACTTTGCAAACTGATCTCATACTGAATTGACTGTACACTAATAGCTTTCTCCTACAATACACTTGAGGAGCTACAGAGGTGAATATCATGCTTTAACAAAACATGAGGAAAAATTCCTCAATACATGACAGACTGCAAATGATCAGAAACAACATCAACTCCATGCTTGCATTCAAGAGGAAAGCAGTCACCTTGAACTATGCTTTTCATAAATATACTGCCAATCACACAATGAGAAAAATTGGCAGGAGCATGCAAAATCCACTTCTCTTTCTACTTCAGAATAAGCAACATCCCACTACCAATGGTTTTCTGGCATTACATTTTCAATGAATTATTTTTTTGCTTCACAGTGCATTCCCATGGTACAGTATAATATAGTTATTTAGGCCAGCGACCAGGTACATCCTATGTCATGCTGGACCATTGCTTTCAATGCAGTAAATGAGGTTTTTCTGTCAAACTTGAACAGCTATTCTTCTATTCCTAACAGACTCCTTCATTGGATTACAAATAGTAAAAGAAATAGGCAATGGCAGCTGAATTTGACAGTGGTACAAAGCAGTGGGAAAGATGTAGTAATATAATAAACACCTTGAAAATTGGCTTTCCTACTCCTACATATATATCATGATATGCCACCTGAGCAGAGCTGGGTTCAGACAGTCGTTTCAAGAGACGTGATTCATAGAATAAGTGGCTGTCAGTGGGAGGATGCTCCTTGCGATCTGGAGATGAGGGTGGGGTCAAAGTATTCTCTTTGCCAAATCCCATGTCTCCTCGCCTCTCACGCTCCTCATGCCAGATCTCCACTATCCCTGGATTCTGCCCTTTCAGCCCTACAAAACAAATCAAAGTTTTGGTAGGTGATTTCTAAGCTTCTTTAAACATTTCTAGATTGATGATACTTTAAAGCATATCTAGATACAAAGCTGCAAGCAATGTGGGAGACTGATCATTATCACTTTCCAGTGGTGGCTCGTGATATTTAGCACTAGTGGTTCATCCATGGAGGTAGGGGAGGTCGCTACGTACCCCCTCTCCATAGATGAATCACTAGCGCTAAATATCACAAGCCGTCACTATCACTTTCCCACATTGCTCCAGCAGCAAAGATTTTGGAACCCTTCTGCCCCATACATATGTTCTTCTCTTTTCTGTTCTTAAATTATCATGCAAGAAGAAACATGGATCTGAAAACATAGAATTTAGGTTAAATGCTAACACTTTGTGTACAGGTCATGTAGAAAGCTGTCATTGTCCACCCTGGATATTTAACTCTAGAACTGTCAACCATAAATAAAATCAACAGTTGATAGTGGATTTTATTGACAGTTGGTAGTTCTAGGGTTAACAATATGCAAAAATAACTACATTACTTGTAAAAACACAACTTTTTCCTACAGGAACATAAAATGCACCAGAGTGCAGTAGGATGCACATTCATGAGACTGCACAAAAATGTAGTTTCCTACAATCTGTACATGACACCTGGACGGACAATCTTAGCTTTCCACATGATCTGCACACAAAGTGTTAAATAAGGTGCCACTAGCTATGGGAGGAATGCTTTCCATTCTGAATATTTGCTCATGAAGAATGTGAGATGCATTTCCAATCATCCATGAAACTCTGGGGCCATCAATACAAATTAATTTTTATTTTTTAGAAACATTTGTTGAAACGAAAGAAAAGGCCTACTTTATTGTATCAAGATTAAATTATTGGTCTTTTAGGGGGGGAGGGTGACTAGTAGGTAATGGAAAATCCAGCTCCAATAAGTAAACTTAAATCTGCCAGAATAAATTAGCACATTGGAATCTAGTGACAGAAACATAATGAACTTACTGGAAGCATCTGCTGGATTGAGTATGTCAGATGCCCGGACATCAGCTTCCAAAGTAGAGGTGGAAGTACGTGGTACTGACTCAGGTAACAGGAGGGACTCTGGCAATGACCCTGGGTCATAGAAAGGGCACTGAGATCCCCTGGAGGAATGAGATGAAGACTGCAAAGAAGGGAAGCTGCTAGCATTCCCCATGAAGGAAACACTGCTCTGATCTTTGATCCCAGTGAGTTCTGAAAAACCAGACCAAAGTCTAATGAGATGTTTGTATAGACATAGAAAAAAAAGAGAGACTGAAGTCAAACAAGCACTCTTTTTTACCTCCCTTTTTTACCTTTTAGCTTTAAGAGGGTTAGGCCTACCCAAAAATTAAGGAATGCTCAACCTCGACACGTGATATTGAAATGGGCGAAATCGCCTTTTGATGTCACTACTATCTTGACTCTTGACTCCCTTTCCTTCTAGTGCTTTCACTGAAATAGGCCTTTCTGACAGACTGGGAGCCTCAGATACAGAAGCTTAGAAGCAGAGAACAAGAAGAACTTTAAAAAATACAAATACAAATAAAAAATAGATAGTAACAAAAACACAGGTCTGTGCATGGATGTCATTATTGACTGCCATCAACAACCCTTGCTTGTCAATTTTGGGACCTTTCTATCCACTCATACAGTTTTTTTTTCATACACTTCTCACCATACTGGGCTACCAATCATTTGTGAATATCCACTGGTTTACCATTTGCCCACGAAAATGGATAACATACTGCTGCTCTTCCTTGGAGCATAAAGAAAGCATGCTCACCAAGTTGATTTGGGGCCCACTAATGCTGCCAGTGACATTTGCTCAAACTAAAGCACACATTATGAATAAAATGAATCAGTCCTTACACACATGGAGTTTGCAAGGAATAGGCTCACATGGATGCTTAGATAGGAATTGCAATGACTTTTTGAAACAAGCGTGTATTCAAGGTTGACAGTCTTTGACATTTGGAGTTAGGATTAAACATTTTGTGAAATGGTACACTAGAATTTCAGAAGCTAATCAGAACAATATTTTTCATATTTGAAGGGCTGAAAGGCAAAGTGGTCTATCTGCAAAAAAGTCGTTTTTCTGAGTTCAGAAAGGAAAAGTGGTCTATGTACATAGACCACTTCTCCTTTGTGAACAGCCTGTTCTAATGTGGAAAGGAAAAGTGGTCTATCTGCATGAAATCCTTATTCTCCCTATGACTACAACACCAAAATGATGGAATATTCACATTTAAAAGTGGTCTCGCCGCTGTGCTGCATGAATGCATAGAGATGGGCTTGGGATACAATCTTTTTCTGGGTTGAACAGCTTGGAATGGCCAAAAAGCTCTTATGGAAACTGTAAGGCTTCTGCTTTACTTTATACCGCTTCCCTTTCAAACCCTTTACCCGAGAGTCTAAATATTTTACCTCAAACTTGGGATTCTGCATCCAGAATGCATTCTGACTGGGAGGCACTAAAAAAGCTTCTATAAAAAGATAAAGTTATTTCAAATTCTATATATCTGCCTGCATTTTATAACCACTGGGAAATTTACTTGCTGCTGTACCTGTCCTGTTCAGAAGAACCTGTTTTATGACTTATTTCAATTACGTGACTATGCATATTATTATTAGTATGATAGAATTAAAAAAATGCATGAATTACAGAAATTATAGATTTGACAGAAAAGTGAGTCGAGAAAACTTTTGCACTCGTTATGGAATTCTTAAAAGCCATAAATGATTAATCTTGGTGCTGTTTGGTAGATTTTTTTTTTCTCGGTGAAAGAGGAAAAAGGAGCACTACGCTTTGAAAGGCATCATGGTTGTCCAGAGCAGGAATACTAAACAGCTCTGCTCATTCAGCCTTTGTTAGTTAATCTATCCCTAAAAATAGCCTTCAACAATTCTGGACTTAAGCTAAGGAAAGAGCCAGAAGTCGTAGTTAGCCAAATCAGGAGAGTTGTGTGAGTGGTGAAAAAGAGAGAACATGCCCTCTCGATTAGATAGGATATCCTCGGCTTTTCCTTGAGAGGGTCAGTATTGGCATGGTGAAGCAGCATTTGTCATGTTCTCGTTTTTGGTCCTGATATTTCAAGTTCTCTGAAGACCTTTGCCTTTGTTTGATTACAGAATGCAACTGATGATTCTAGACTTTTGGATGATTTAAACAGTGAATATTGAAAATTGATGGTGGACATGTGACTTAGAAAACCAGATTTCAAAACTTGAGGTGGAGACTCATCTTTTGAAAGCCAGATCATGTTGGACTTTTATAGGATATATTTTGGACATATTTTTCACAGTGAAGAAGAATATCCAAAATGTGTCTCCTGTGACATCGGGGTGCCTCTTCAGGCCACCAGCTCTTGAACACTTCTCCATTTTTTTTTACTGTCAGGAGATGAGAGAATCTTCAGGCACACCTCCTGAAATTCTTCAACCTCTGAATGACAAAACTGTGGGGTCTTTGCAACTGATGCAAAGCTCATGATCTAAAATTCTCCAAGTAGTACTAGAAACATAGTAAATGATGGCATAACAGCTATCAATAGTAGCATTGTTCACAGAATTCTATGGATGTAAGGATGGAGCCTCATCATCACAGTTTCTTTCCTAGCTATGTAATTTCTTTTATAGCTCGCAACCATATCAAAGGAGGAAATACCCTCATGATGAACACTGATCCAATCCTGAGGGATATCCTTTAATTGGTGTCCAGGTTTTCAGTGAGAGAAGGTATAGCAGCGAGATCATCCCCTCATCTTTGAATTCCATTGAGAAACTGGCCAGTAGAAAAGATGTATTCATATACCCATCTGATGGAGCTTAGCTGGATGAAAAAAAATTTTACGTCAGAAGTTGAAGTGCTCTTGGAGAACCATTGTGGATTAGAGAGAAAGGCCTGGGATCAGATGCTACCTGACAACTTTATTTTTAGCTGCATACCTCTTTGATCACCCCTTGCAGGTCAAAGTCTGCCTCATATGGAAAGACACACCTATTGAGGGGCTTAAAGAAAACAGGTTCATCTGCAAAAAGTACCTCCAAGCAACAGAAAATTGAAAAATAACATGCAGGGCCACCTATAGGGTAATTTGGGGGAATATGTTCCTAAAAAATTAAACCTGGTCTTAACGAACCATCAAGGTTGAATTTGACTTTCACAAAATTTCCAAAATATAACTGTAGGTGTAAGAGTAATGATGAACCATAGATCAAAGTGAACATGCACTATGAGTGTGAACTAAGAGAACTTACATTACTGGAAAAGCTTGCATATTTGTTGCATGTATGCATAAATAGTGCCAAAAATAACAAGATGACATTTAAACTTTTTTGTACAAGGGATATTTACCTGCATTCAAATTTTGTGCCATGAAAATTTCTGGAGTAAGTCAAGTGGATGTCCATGAGGCGGTGCATGTGGATATCCTCATGCACTGCATATTTCGACCAGATGTCCAGTACGTCTATCCAAATATCCAGAGGGGTGTGCATAGGATGCTATTTTGCTGCCTGAGGTCCTAATTGAAAGGGAGCTGATACTGCCAATAGATTAGTGTGGTGTTACCATGAAGTCAAGGACAGTATTGCCCCAAATCAAGGTGGCCATATTCCCCCATTTCGGCTGGCATAACAAAGTTGACAACACTGTTTGCAAACTGCAAATGGAGGGACTAGCACTTTCCACAAGCATTCTGGAAGGAACATAGAAGAACTTTGAAGAAATGGTTCTTGTATCCATGCTGCTATTAGGAAATATACACTTAACTTAGACACTTAGACCACTTTTCCGTTTTCCAGAATTTTTTCTGTAGATAGACCACTTTGCATTTCAGCCCTTCATTTCTTCTGTTAATTTCCCCAATCACTATCTATCCTCACTCAATTGTGCAAGTTTTCATGTGTCATAGGCCTTGCACTAGTTTCTTGGTGGTGTCAGAGGAAAACACTATCTTTCCTTAGCAATTACATATTCTATTCAAGCATGGGTTTCGATGTTACTTCATGCATGTGCACTAGTATTTAACCATATATTTTCTTACAATCCACAAAAAAGCACACTACTTATGGCCTTTTCTGAACTTGTGAGCCAAGCACCATTAGGTTTGCGGTTATGGATCAGGGTATAACACAGGCTCAGAACCACTGCATTGGATGATCAAATACTAGGGCAAATAATAACTTGATAATCATCATATTAATCTACTTCTGCCCCCCAGCTTGTATCATATTTGATTGCATTGTACTTGATAGCCCTTAATGCTATGTATTTCACAATGCTCAAAAAATGGGAACAGAGCTTAGATTTGGAATGTTTAATTGCACAGCACCACTCATGATGCCACTCAGCAACTTTTCTACTTTTACTTTTTTATCCCTTAGAAGAATGAGGTCAGAAAGCAAAACAGCAAGCAGGAAATCCTGAATACAGCTAGACCCTACAATAAATCCATTCTTTTCTATCACTCACTAACCAAAAAAGGACCCTTCTCTTCCCCTTTCTTCAATAGCAGCCATCTCTTAAATTACCATTACCAAACAGCAAGTGAGTACACATAGTAATGAAGTATTAAAGCAGCCATAACCTAAAGTCTCATCCATCTTCACTTCATTGGCCAGAAAAAATGTGCAAAGGTAGAACCATAGATAATGATAAGTAATTGGTCATTTTATGGTCATCCATCAAATGAATGATCAAGTTTGTGGGAAAGTAACACATTATGAACTTTTCTAGTGTTACCATTAAAGATCAAGGTATATATACAGGCTTTGGCAGGAATCACAAGGTTTTACCTTTCAAATCAAATGTCTTGCGGCGAAACTTGACATTCTTGCATTTTATCAAGTTCATTCCATATAGCTTGAAGTCCATGAGGAACTGGAGGATGAATGGGATGTGGGTCTCATGAGGTTGAAGGGACTGACCCATTATGCATCCACTCTGTAAAAATGAAGAAATATTGTACTTTACCATTTGCAACCAAGAAATGAAGGCAGTTGTTTGTGATGAAATAAGCTGAGGAAACCCAGCACAGCAGTGGGTCTCCTATCACCATGATGGACACCAGTGATTCATTAGGCTGTGGTATTATTAGGTTCTGAGATGATAACAGATGCTTCAGTAAAGGGAGACAAAGGAAGATCAAGACCAATCAATACAAGAAAGATGAGTTTGACCTGGGTTTTTCATACTGGATCAGTTGTTACTTGCATGAACCCAGAACCATGATTATTCACAGTGTTCAATGTACAAAGGATGGTTCAAAAAAACCTGGACCCCCGTGCTTCAAAATTTTTAAATCTTTCATTTTTCAAGATTAAAGAGCCAAATTTCTTGGAGGCAAACTTCCATCTATTTCTGGCTTTCATTAAAAATTTGGCAACATTTAGATGAAGGATGGTGGAGAAATTAAATTCTTTCAAATGGCACTCTAAATTTTTACTGCTTGGAACTGAACTGCCCCAGAAGCAAAGCTCTATTGTAAATATCCAAAGGCATCTCCTCTTTTTTTTTACAACACTTTCTGATCTGCTCCTTCAATGATCAATTGTGCAATTTACTGATCGCTGGGAGCTTGTGATCACTGCTGCCTGTTTGATCAATCTTTTGCAAGAGTAAATTGATACTGGAGATGCTTCAGTTTTATCGGGCAACTCTTCCACTATTTTCTTCACCTCTAGTGTTATTCTTTCCTTAGCACTTCAATGGTTGCTCTGCCTTTCTTTGAAATAGGAATCTGGAAACAATTTTTGGGGACAACAGTTAAGAGAACTATTACAGTATAGCAAATCTGGGGAAAACTAATAAAATGTGATGAAACTGCGTGAGCGTGTCAATGCTCATGCTATTCTCGATTTTCACACTTTAGCGTTTCTGGAATGCAATCTTGCTCTAATTCTCCTAGTTTTTTTTATCGTGATATTTGGAATAGATGATGCAACAAGGCCATAAAACAGGATAGATGCTCAGCTGTCATGACGCATTGACAGCAATAAGTGTTGTGCTCCAACCCGTTGTGCTTTCAGAGCAGTGAAAATTCTGAGTGCTGTTTGAAAATATTTAATTCCTCCATAATCCCTTGTGCAAAGGTAGCCAAATTTTTATTGAGAGCCAGAAATAGATGGAAGCTTAGGTACAGGAAATTTGGCACATTGATCTTGAAAAAGAAAGAATTCAAAATTTCTGAAAGAAAGACAGGGGTTCAGGTATTTTTGAGCCACCCTGTATAAACAGTTACAGTGTATTCACTATGACTACTAATACAATGGTGACTGGACCAGGGAATCATGCTTCTGGATACATGGGACCCAGTCAATAAGCTACAGACAAGAAGGTCTAGGGTGTCCCATAAGTCACTATACCATTTCAAAATGCAATAACCAACCAGGTCACTGTTATTAGCATTGATGGAAAGAATGTTCTTTGGATTTTTTAAATTCCAAATAATTACTTGAAATCAGACTCAAACTGAAATTGCTTCAAAAGCTAAATAGAAAGGTTTATTTCTCTAGGGCAATTCATGGTACACCTTGAATCCTCTTCTACTAATTTCCTAAACTTCAGCAGATTCAGTTTTTCCCTCCTAATTTAAGATAGACTTGAGAAACAGAAAAAAAAATCCTTACATTTAATTTGCTTTCACTGTCATGAGAAAAGGCTTCACAATTGACACTTGAACAATGAAGGAAAGTTGCCACCTGGATGGAGGTCTTTGAGAGTCCCATCAGAGTCCAAAGGGAGTTGTGGCAATATTTTGGTGGGGAGCCTCATGCCAAATGTATTGATATAGGTGGAGGGCATCTTGAGGCACTTTCAAACCTCAGAAATACCTCTATTTTTTGACAAAGATAATTCCAAATGACATTTTTGAAATGGCAAAGTGACTTATGGGACACTCTGTATGTGTTCATAGCACAAAGACTTTTCCTCCCTTCAACTTCCAGCAAAGACTCCTGTACATTTCCAATATTCAACTCATTTTGAATAAACACTCATAGTTTTGCCTTGACATGAATTTTAAAGAAATTTAACAAGGCTTATGCAAATATTACCTTATGCTTGGTACAAGTTTCATTAAAATAACAGCAGTAAGAGCAGAGACTCTTTGGTTTCAAATAGGAGGGAAAGAGGTCTTTTATTTGGCATACCCTATATAGTACTTCTAGAATCACCCAAGAGTAAAGATGAGGTCTGTATCACCATAGTTCACAATTGGACCCTCTAATAGAGTAGTTTACCTAATTATGTTTGCCCAGATGGAAGTGGGAACAATCATTGGCTCCTTTCTGCCAGCTATTTTTAGAGAATGGACACTTGAAACAATAGACAAGTCATTCTGATCTGCTTCAGGTTAAAGCAAGTTGAGGTCTTCATTGCTATTCATTATATGGGCCAAATTGCAAGACAGACTATAATGATGAATGGGGTTCAATGAAGGATTCCTAATGGTAAACTTGTTTTGATGATGGGGGGCTTCTGCACACAAGTTGAGCATGATGAAGCTGTCAGGAGTGGTGTAATAGTTCAGTTTAGAGAAGCCAGTTACACTAAATGGGAATGCCAAAGGCCTTACCATAACCAATACCTAGCAGCATAGATACATCCACAAGTACACCAAGTGCAAGGAGGCTGACAGTCAAATAGGTACTGTGAGCTAGGAATCATAGATCATTTCAGCACACTTGTGGGGGTCTGTTATCAGATACACGGGTAAGGCATGGGACTGACTTGACCAACTATCCCCACAGCAGTTAACAAGCTCCTAATAGGAGCAAATTTCAGAAATGAGCAAAAAGCCAAACATGTTGCAAAATAGGTTAGGTGGAATGCTATCAATGATGAAGAAATGCATGAGGAATTGACAAGGGTGACAGAGGTCAAACTCCCTCCTCCCCAGACTTCTGACTTAAAGACCAAAAGGTATCTACTTAGGCCTGTCTGTCATATTTCAGTATCAGCAGTGAGGTTGTGGGGTGAAAAATCGATCAGGGTAGCACACAGTAACAACAACCAGAATTCATGGTAGACACAGAGGCACATTAGACTGTGTTGCTGCCAAGAAGGCAGTATGTGACCAGTAGGTCTACAAAGGTGGGCTATAGAGCAGCACAATGAGGTGCTACTCAAGCTGTGGCAAAAAAAAAGGTGTGGAATATATTCTGTGAACAAATAGAATCCGGTTACCATACTGCTACCATGATATCCTGGCAAACCATCAAAAGGCTCCAACAAGGGAGACACTCTATTCTATGGATAGCAAAGGCTGCACCAATACAAGGGGATGTTGGTTCTAAAGACAGAAATCCATTGAAGGCAGAAGGGACATTTTGAGGAGCTCTGAAACTCAAGCACAGTGCACTCCAGTCATTAATTCATAATTCATAGTCTTTCTCCACAAGGAATAGTCTCATAGAGTAAGTTTTACAAGCTTTATTATTAGCCTATGGAATGTAGTCTTCTCTTGTGGAAGAAACCTGGATGTGCACAGAGAAAGCATAAGATATGTCAAATTGCATGGAAGCAATTTGAAGTGGGGACAGCACCTGAGGACTGGAAAGCCTATGAGGTGGCTTCTCTATTAAACTTATTGAGAGGATTTAACAAGTTTGACTTGTAACCATAAGTCAGGCATCACAATACTTTGATGAGTATTGCACCATCTCTTGCCTTAGTAATAGTGTTACTATGCATTACTTATCCCTTCATTATGTCTTTTTACTCATTTACCATAAACAGCACTTTCATGCAAAAACTTCAATGAGTAAAAAGGGGAGACTCAAAAGAATGTGTGAATTACTAAAGAATTACTCCTCTCAGCAAACCTGCTAGGGTCTAAACTAAGGTGTTGAAATTAGGAGCTTGGGCAGTTGGAGAAGTCATCCATGAAGTGTAGTATAGCTCTCAAGTCCCACAGACCAATTCTTCCCCCTCCAAGATTATTATGAAAAGCATTGGGACCATACCCAAGAGAATCTGTGGACCTCTAAAAGGCATATAAATGAAAACTTAAGAGGGATGCTATTGGATACTGCAACAATATGGGATTAGGGGCCAGCTGTTTTAGGCCTATCAGTTCTAACACAATGACTGCAGGAGTTTTGTAGGAGGAAGCAGGATGAGTATTCCTAGCATACATGAATAAGATTTGTTGCCATAAGTTGGGTCTGAACGAGGTCAAAATTGGGGGCATTGAGGTAAGGAATGATGATACTTCCATGGTCCAGTCTGTTAAGGACTTTCAGAACATACTGGATTGATTCAACTCTGTCCTGCAGCTGGAATAAAACTAAGTTTCTCCAAAACTTTGGTTATGGTTCTCTGAATAAACCAATTTCAGTGTGTCCCATCTGCCAGGAGGGCCTCACAAAAGCATGTGGAGAAGGTAGGTACCTTAGGATCTGGTACTTGAGTGACGGGCAATAAAGAAATCATTGATGTATCATTGCATCTTTAGGGCCTAGGTACTTTTGCATGAACTCTGGCACATCATGGTTGCCAAGTCTGACATTTCCAGAGGTGAAACTCTCAGTTTTTAAAGAGTGTTCACTGTCCCTCCCTCACTTCTGGCAACAAACTTTTAGCTATGACTAAAGAATCCAAAGTTCTTAGATCAAACAGACAGTGTTATGCATCAAGATAGGACATGGCATAAGGCAAAACATGCATGTCAGGATCCTGGAAAGCTTGCAGATCAAGCAGCTTCTTCTCCAAACTGAGAACTTTCAAGTCTAATGGTCTGGACACATCTATTGCATGCCCCAAGAAACTCCCAAGAGTTACTCTGTTTAAGATGACTGGTAAAACATCAGCAGGTAGGGCTCATACAAGTCAAAAGCCATTGACTCAAAGCTTTTCCACACTCAACTTCCACCTGCTGAGTTTCAGCCTGTTATGCAGAATTGAGACCTATGAGAGATGCTTCTGGGTCAGCTTAAACTGTGATCCCATTAGGTTTGGATGACTGGTCCCTAACCCATTGAGGAGTATGCCCATAAAGATACATTTTTTAAATGTTGACAAATTTTACAATAATGTAAATTACACTTTTTGAATTTGCTGCATTTTTTGCCTTTCATGCATTACAGTTAACTATTATTTATCACATTATTATCAAAACTTTTAAGATATATATTGCTGAGGGACCTTAATGAATTTCTTTTTCAAAACGTCCTAAGGGCACAAAGAAAACTCATTCCTCAGAGGGTAAAAATGAATTATGAAGGACATTAACACAGAACTACAAGTAACCTGTCCCTTATTTAAAAGAATTGAAAAAAAATCCTTACGAGGAGAAGATCTGCTGCCTTCTTTATGATGAGTGGGTTGTAGAAGAACACCTTCAGAAACTGACACTCACGCCGATGATAGCCATAGAAGGGTCTGCAATAGAAACAGGGTTTCCTTTTTCAGTCTGTAGAGTAATAAGGAGAATTCACTAGAGGATGGAATGTACTCACAAACCAGATACCATCACAACTTTGTAGACATGTTGCTGTGTTGAGCTCTCTGGTTGACCCATTGCCAGATTGAGGGCCTTGTCAAGGCTAGCTGCTAAGATGTGACATACTCTTTCTGGTGAAATGCTTCCATCATAAGGGACATAAAAGTATGGGAATATGCCATGTATGTGTAGGCATGTCTTCTGACCTGCAATATCAGGAAACAAAGGAAAAATTAATCCTAGGCCTTTTATTTTTCAATCTTCTGGACTTATCACTTGAGCATCACATACCATTGGGGGTGGATCCAAAAATGCGAATCACAGGAACCTTGTGAATTCCTGATCCTCTGAAACTGCTGTATGTTGGATCCAAATTAAGAGTTGGGGTTGTCATGTGGTAATTGACCACCACTATTCTCACACTGAGGTGGCCCTCCTCCATTTTTCCAGCCTAAAGACTTTGAAAATGTATTTTTTGCATTGCAGACTGTGAGGGTATGGCCTGAAATATGAAAAAAAATAGTTATCTCATCCTGGTCCACCTGTAGGCCTCAGTTAAACTGCCACTATTAATGGGTACTTCTTGTAATTAAACTAATTCATCCAACACTGCATATCCCTCATCTGTCTTACATATAGTCAGCGTTGGTATTGTCACAGTTGGTGCTTTACCAACTTTATCCCTATTGCAGTTGGTGCTCTACTGACTATCACTTTTTTCCCCCTCTTCCAAGCCAAGAAGCATATTAGGTACTCAACAAAAGAAGGCAGCCATTACATACAGGGAGACAATTCTCAATGTTACAGATTTTAATGGCTTGCCATATACACAATTCTCAACAGAGTGTTGAGTGACACATTTCCAGAAAGCTTGTCTCATGCAGTTTTGTTTTGTTGCAATTTGTTAACATGGGATGTCAATATTTGCTATAGCAAAGGGTGTGGATAGTGACTAAATTCATGGAGACATGGTCAAACTGTGGGAATGCAGAAATCAAAACAGAGGGCATCTTGAACACATTTTTACATGTCCACAGACCACTTAGCTGATATCCAGGGACCACAGATTGAGAACTGCTGCATTAAGTGATTGTGCAAAGCATAGATAGTACTGCCCCTGAGAAAGTACAACATACTAAGTGAGTTTATACGTTTATAAAGAATTTTTCAAGAAAAAGCACTAGAATGTTTAAAGACATCAGTGATCAGAGCACTTGGTCAGCTAGAGAATCTTCATAGACTTTTGTCAAACAAATCCCAGTTGAAATTCTCATTGTATAACTCCCAACAGGAACGTATAGAAAAGAGAATCTTCCTTCAACTTCTTAAAAAAGCATTATTTGAATATTTGATGGCTCTTTTGCTCTAAAAGATGAATTGAAAAAAGGAATGTGAAAATGGCCATAAAAAATAGCTAGTTACCAACTTGGGTATCCCAAAGAGATCCTTCTCAAGCTTTCTGTAGAACATCTTCCATATATACAGGGTGGCCCAGATTAATATATACATTTTTTAACAAGGCCGTATGCCTTAAGTATTTTAATACCTGCATGTAACTATGGTGGAATACATTGTCAAAGGATTGAAGAAGTGAGTCACACTCTGTTTTCCATGGAGTGGTCCACCATGCGGCCCTCCATGGCGATGCAAGCTTCCAGTCGCAACTTCACGTTGTCACACATCTTGAACACATTTTTACATGTCCACAGACCACTTAGCTGATATCCAGGGACCACAGATTGAGAACTGCTGCATTAAGTGATTGTGCAAAGCATAGATAGTACTGCCCCTGAGAAAGTACAACATGCTAAGTGAGTTTATACATTTATAAAGAATTTTTCAAGAAAAAGCACTAGAATGTTTAAAGACATCAGTGATCAGAGCACTTGGTCAGCTAGAGAATCTTCATAGACTTTTGTCAAACAAATGCCAGTTGAAATTCTCATTGTATAACTCCCAACAGGAACGTATAGAAAAGAGAATCCTCCTTCAACTTCTTAAAAAAGCATTATTTGAATATTTGATGGCTCTTTTGCTCTAAAAGATGAATTGAAAAAAGGAATGTGAAAATGGACATAAAAAATAGCTAGTTACCAACTTGGGTATCCCAAAGAGATCCTTCTCAAGCTTTCTGTAGAACATCTTCCATATATATATTCTGCTTAGGCATCTGTAAGCATGTCTGCATCTATCTGCACATGAGCAGCCTTCTGCCTTGCTTGGGGGTCTCAGTCTCACTCTCAAGCTCACAGTTTCTTTCCAGACTTCCTGGCTGTTTTATTCATTCTCAAGTGGCTGTTGTGTAGAGTATTCTGAGGCCCATTGACTGAACTCATGAATTCCCAAAAATGCAACCCATTTAGCCTAGGCCGACCTGAGGTTCATGGAAGTCTTCCATGGGTCAGCTAGACCATAATAATAGCTGACTTCAAATCTGACCCATTACTGACTGAACACATCCTGCTGTTGTATAAATTATCTGGCTGTAAGGTATAAGTGGTTTGTGAATTAATTCATGTCATACATCTTGAGGTACCACATTATTTGGTATCTTGTCCTTAGGGAAATAGTCTACAAAGTGGAAATATATTAGTATGATTTCATAGTAAATCATGGACCACATCACAATTACTTTATATAGGCCTAATATTATGAAGTCAAGGCTGAGACCATCCAACTGACACAAGTTATTAAGGAGATAAATAAAATTAAACTCAGGTTTGACCCCAAAGCAGACATGTTTGCCAGCATTTTTAAGCATTTGAAATTATCACTCTTCAAGGAGACATCATCTCTTTATACATTGCCAACCATGAATATACTGATGGATATGCATTCTTTACATTTTTGGTTGAAGTACAGAAATATTGATGGTTGGAGGTTGGATCACAGATTGACAAACTTTAATATGAAAATTTTAGTAGCTTTGAACAAGAATAATAGCTTCTATTTACTGAACCTTTGGATGGCAAGTCTCAATGAAATGAAAATTGGAACAATTCCCAAATCAAGTTCTGAGAAAATTTCAAATTTGTTAGGTTTTTAGCAACAGCAACAGGCATAAGGTCATTCACTTGAAATTCACTTGCAACAAACTAGGCTATCTTATATACTTATCTGTGCTATTAACTTTCACAAAATTTACATTGAAGTTGCATTGACACAAAATTCATTAGTATATTCATGTAGTCTAGCTTTATCAGAAGTAATACCTACATGAATGAAAATATGAATGTGGTTTTTTTTCCAAAGACATCTATGCCTATACAACTGCATGATATCCTGGTAGGAGCCAGCTATTGAGACAAGACAATATATGATTAAGTGAAAATTGGATGAAAAGAGAGAAAAAAAAAGGAAGTAAAAATCACCCAGCAAACAATTTTAAACACATAATGTTGAATCAAAATTGAATAAATGTTTGGAACATTCTTACATTAGTCCAACATAACCTTGTTTGCTGGGCATTGTATAATATAAACCTCATAATTTGCAAAGAAAGTTTTCAAGTCAGACCTTATTCAAAGTTTATAAGCTGGGTCCCTGGCAGAAAACCTTATAAGCATTCCTAAATATATGCTTTAGCCCTGGTCAGAAATGGCTGTCAGTCAATGAATCAGTAAGGCCTCAATAAACCTACAGCAAAGCTGATTCCCTCAAGCTCCCTTTATTTCCTCATGATGAACCTATCATGGGTCAAGGTCAGGCCTGTTTTTTAATAGGTGTGATACAGGCCTACGACTACTTCAGGTGTTTTTTATACTTTGTCCTAAGGCCTAACGTTACCTGACGAGTCTATGCGTAAATCTAGGCATAAAACAAGCACTACAGCTAGTAGGATAAGCCATAGGTCAATAACGAATTGGGGAGCCTTCAGCTTAATACCACATTTTGCCATGCATATTATACCTATTCAGCCCTGATCATATTTCTGACTCGATAAAGGGCAGCCAATCATAGACTTAAGACGTGCCACTCGAGTGTCATTGGCGAAGCCAATGTTCTACGTTGGGCATACATAGTTTTCACTTGAGTCAGACTAGTGTCTAGGTCAAGTGAAAAATTCTGACTCAAGTGAAAAGCACTGTATATGCCTAATAATATCCCGATCGTGCTCTCATAACGCAGTTGTGGGCATGGAGGCCACAGTCTTAATGTTTGCCAGGCACACGATATTCATGCAGTGCAAATGGGCTTCTTATGCCAATCCACAAGCAGTTTTGCGTACATGAAAGCGCGGTATGACGTTCTCACGTGGAGTCTCGCATGTAAGCTACCATAGTGCGCGAAATAAATCCTCCAACAGATGTCTCCCACTTCCCACCGGTCTCAAAGCGGAATGCGGCCGTGACAGTCTCTTTTGGTTCGTGCTTTATCAGTTATTTTCGATTGATTGTTTGGGCCAATTGAAATCCGACCTCCCTAAGTACCCACATTCCTGTAGTGCACGCTGAAGAGCCCTCTCAGATGGTGGGTTGCTACATTGAGCTGGCGCATGGCCGGATTAAGAAGTTGCGAGGTCCGAGGCAACCGCCTCCTTTGCCCCCCCCCCCCTACCTTTAATCCGGCCCTGAGCTGGAGATAAGCAGTAAAAGACTGCGGATCTCATGGAGTGTCGTTTTGATACCTTCACAACTCTCATTCAGGACGGCCTTAGGCATGTGAGTCACGTGCCCCCGCACAGGGCGCCAAAACGTGACTGTATGTATGAAGCAATAACAGATGCCACCCTCAGTTTTATTTCAGAAAGTGGAAATGCCCTCCATTTCGGCATCATTTCGGACGCTAGGGATTGACCCTTCTACCTTCGGGGGGGGGGGGGGGGGTTGGTAGCCGCTTTGCATAGGACACCGAGTGCAAGAGCGTCAATATTATGTTCCGAAAGGTATTTTCCTAGGTAGTCACACTTGGCACGGGATAGCCCTTCTACGTTGAAGTGGCACACGTGGATTGATGGTCCAACCGTTCGGTTTTGTTGGCTCTGAGAAGAGACAACAAAAGAGCCTTTTAGCGGTATTATGTTGTTGCTATCCAGATCGGGAGGCCTTTTGGGAGCGTTCGATCGCTGGGTTGATGACATTAGTTGTGACGAGCACGTAACAGTGGAGACCACGAGAAGGTTGTCATCACCTCCACCTATGAGGATAATTACGGGCACCCTCAAATCCACTCCTCTGCCATGGCTCCCAGTGTTGGCCAACATAGCACCAGCCCACCTCCAGAGAGATGCAGCTTATGTCAGAGTATCAAAGCTCTCAACAACACAAACCTACCAATCAACCAAGACCTAGCAAATCCACCGGCCAACCGTTTGAAATCCAGGAAACCTTTCTGGATTGAGGCAAAGAGACTCCACGAGGCAAACACGGCAACTGAAGAACGTTGGCGAAGTGATTGGGCTAACACAAACTTACCACACAGGTACCTCATCACCGACCCAACAACAAAACCACCTGGCTTCTACCTACCAAGAAAACCATGGTCCACCATCAACCGCATCAGAACTCTCCACGGACGCTGCGGCCACCTATTCCATGAGTGGAGATTAAAAGAAAATCTCAAATGTGATTGTGGCGCTCAGAGCCAAACTATCCAACATATTGTGAACGACTGTCCAATCAGAGCATTCAAACGTGACATAAACTGTATCCATTCAGCAGCCCCAGAAGCAATCGAATGGTTAGCTAACCTAGACATTGAACTTTAATTGTTGCTATCCAAAACGCTATACGAAAGAAGAATAGGACACCGAAATAGCTAGGGCCGGCCCTGCTCTCACCAGAGCTCATTTGTCACGGTCTGACAGCAATCGCGGTTTTCATGTCGTGACACCTTCTCTATACCTCTTTATGGTTCCATGCAAGGTAAACTTCGGAGAACCAGTCATTGTGGCGATTTCACGGATTGACTTATACATGTTGCAGCAATAACTACACTTCTCGCAAACTCAGTCAATCCACGAATCTTTGGCATGCTACAGCAGGCTGATTACCATCGCATACTTCCTAGGGATTCTCTGTATTTATCCTGATACCATGCCACTCAGTGCATAATGGACAGTCCGTCGTATGCCATAGGCAGTAGCGCAACCAGCCCTAAAGTTTGTGGGGGAGGGGGGAAGGTCTCATGACCTGTCTTTCAAATGTCTCCGAATCAGGCCCTGCTCGACCACTGAGCCCGACAGACATCCTCATTAAAGAGGGGGGCGGGGCTTAGACAACACGCTGTTGTGACTTCATCGCAGAATTGGCTTCCCCGATAGATTGGACGGAGTGAAATGTAGTTGCGGTGGCGGCATCCTCTCGACGCTATGCTAGGAATATCTTCATTTTTTTAGCTTATCTTTCATTTTTCTCGCTTTCTTGCGGTTCTTGCAGTATTCTCCCTATTCAAATACTTCATCCTGATGAAGGTTCTTGTCCGAATAAAGCAAAGAATGGCTTCCTTGGACATTTCTGGGTACTTCTTCTGCAATTCAGATGTTAAGTCGTTGATCACGTTTTTCCCTCTCCGAATATCATCCCCATGGTGTGCCGAAAACTCCTGTTCCAAAATCGTGGCATTCCTAAGCCATCTTGAGGAGAGTTCCATCAGGTCACCACGACTGATTCCTTGAATCCAGGAATTACTTCCTGGGTTGTGAACTGGACAGGAGCCTAAACCTGGAACTTTCCCAGCAAGTTTGAATGCCACATACTTGAAAGCTTGATCTTCTTCTTTCAATTCCCCTATGGGATCAAGCAGGTCAGAAGCTGGTTTACCTTCCTGAAAGGATTTCTCATTTTCTTCCGCCTTCAGGCATGCTTCTGGGATCTTCTGTTCTTCCTCTGCATGCGAAGACAACTCGTCTGAACGAATATCAATCAGGAAACTTGCATCATCGCCTTGAACATTACAGTACCTTGATAGATGCAGACTCTGGCCAGAGCTCAAAAGCAAGGACCTTATTCTGAATTTGGCTGATATGGGTGTGGGGCACGTATCAAACCTGCCTGCTGCTCTGATTTGGCTGAAAAAGTTTTCTAGGCAATCTTGATTCAGGCGTGATGTCAGAATGAACCACTGGGAATACTTCTCGAAAAGATAGAAAGTCAGTTTCTTCAGAGAAGCAATAGAAACAAGGATTCCCTTCTGACATGGAATAATAGATTTCTTCCCATTTGCTCTCATGTCTTTGCAAAGGTCATACATTCGATCCAGTGTGGTGTTCTGTTCTGTAGTCCTCACGCCATATCCATAGCGCATGGGTTTCCCATCAACAGGTGTTCTTGAATTGAAAACATCAAAGTACGAATCCACCAGGTCAATAAAATCAGCTTGGGCTTTCCTTTGTGGGAAGTGAAACTTCAAGGCCTCTGCAACTGTATAACTCTGCTGCTGGCCGAACTCTCTGCCTTTCAGTGCCAGATACGGTGATATGAGAAGCTGTGATTTTGTGGCAAATTTTCAGTTTATTACTGTCCAAGGAGAGGAGTTGTTGAAGCATCTCTTTTCCCACTGTATCACCTGAGGGTAGAACGAACCCTTTGTCGAGTAAGTGATTCCGCACAGCTTCAGCAAATGAGGCGCATCAGCAAAGCAGAAAATTTCACGACTCGGATCGTATGGGTTATGGAACGATGTTCTTGTAGGACATATGTCATAACCACACCATAGAGGGGTCTTTGTCCTCCAAGATCACTGACAACTGCAACGACGGGGAAATTTGCTGTCTCAATAGCAATCACAATGTCATTGAAGACGTCTTTGGTTATCTTTACATCAAACTGAAAATAAATTGGCTGCTTCCAGCTCTGAAAGATTCCTCTTGCCATAACCATCATCAACTGATAGTGAGACCCATACATTGCATCTGTCTTGGCATCGTAGCAAATCCAGGAATCAATCTTCATCTCGTCATAAGACAAGCAACAGATGCGATCTTTCTCCAGCATAACTTCAGCATGGTACTGCATTAATCGAAGTATATCAACCAAGATTCCAGGCTCGCACGATAGATTACTTGATCACATCCTCAATCGGGATGATGACAAAGGTAACCCAAGATTTTGCCTCGCATATTCATATCCTTTGCTAGACATGATTTTCAGAGGGATTGCTCTGGTGTAGTCAAGACTTGACCATTTTCCAGGGTGTGATTTCTCAGCCTTGATGACATTCAGCTGGGTTTCAGTGAAGATTTTCCTCAAAGCAGATGGATCCATCATTTTGCTGCACTTCTCTTTCAGTTCCCGAATCATTTTGTTTTTACTCTTCAGCATATGATTGTACAGAAGTATCTTTTGCCGTAACTTCGCCCTAGCATTGTCGAGCTTCCTCCGAAGAACCCGGACTTCTTCGCAGCATTGTTTTTCATGTTGAGTTTCTTGGAAGTTTGTATCTCCCTTACTGTCTTCAAAGAAACTTCTGACAAAGTCACTAGCAATTGCTACAGTTGACTGATCTATTCCAGGACTGATTTATCTGTCAGAAGTATGTGGACTTGCAGTAGGCTGAGAAGCTGGAACTGTGGCTTCAATGTTTCTGTAACTATTGTCTTTGACGATTCCTGGGGGACACGGAATGGTCTGACCGGAACAGTTCACTGACTCTAGAGAATATGTATGCTCATGTCCTCCTTTGAGAATGGGTACTGAATCTCTTACCAAGTACCTTTTCTGATCCAGAAATCTTCCATGATAGCAATCGTCTGTAAAATGAAGTGAACAGACGTATGTTGTTATGGGTACAGCAGATAAACCCAAGGCTTTCAGCCATTTTGATTTTGCTTCCTCTTCTGTGGGTAAGACATGAAATGAAAGTTTCTCAGCTCTACTGTTCTGATACGTTGAGCTGCAAGATGGAAATATGCACGTTTTCCCACTGCTTCTGTTCATAGTAAAGCGGAAACCAAGCAAATAAGGGTGTAGTAGATCAGAAAGAGAGGGTATGAGAAAACTCTCTATAGGAGAATCCAAGATTGAGTAGTTCCATATGGTGCAAGCAAACAATCCGTTGAAGGTATGAAAGCACAAGGCTACCAACATCCTTGGCAGTTGGAGTCAGAGTGAGGATGTGAAGTTTCCTTTTATACACGCCGTTGTGACGTCATTGGGAAGCCCCGCCCATTGCGCGCATTATTCATGAGCTCCAGTCGAGCAGGGCCTGCTCCGAATGCAAGAAAGCATTATCAAATCATCAGAAGAGATATACTCACAGCAAAAAACGCGAAACGGCGTCAAAAATGCGAATAAAGAAAATGAAACGAAAAATATTATGAAATGGTTATCCTCAGGAAAGAGAGAGGTGAGCGGCATTAGGCCTACTTCCTTGTTTTTAGGGAGCAAAATTGCTAACTCCAGTTTCGCTCTCTTTCTTGGAAATCGCTCACTCTTCTCTAAGAGTGCAGAGTCACGACCCAATTTGGGATCGCCAAAATTATATTTGGAGTCGCGAACCTGCAACTAAATGCCGTATCAAATCATCAGAAGAGGAAAACACGAATCGGCGTCAAACGCACGAACATAGAAAATGAAACGAAAAATTTTATTGAGACAGAACTTAAGCAATAAATGATGCAAGCACATTTGATATTTGAAACAAAGCTAAAGACGAGCAGAGTTAATTTCGGGATTCAGCACAAATTTTACGGCGCAGGCATGCAACTGGAAATTCAGTAACATTTACGTTATTCATGACTTTCATCCGAGTCGTGGTCCCGTTTTCAGAAAAAATTTCAGAAGCGTCACGTGTGCAGGACGCTTCCGTGACACTTTCACTTGCGAGTAGCCACGTGTGACTGGCGTGACCTTCACCTTTCCCCAGTGGCGTAGCGAGGGGGGGCTGGGGGGGGCTTCAGCCCCCATAAGTTTGGTTCAAGCCCCCCAACTCCGGTCTAAATGCATCCGCCCCCCCTCCCCCCCACAGGGCGAGGAGAAGTAAGCCCCCCCCCCATCCCCCCACCGTTCCGCTTAACATTGCTGCTTAACCATTTTCGCATTGGGGCTACGCCAATGCCTTTCATTCCCATCTTTTCCCCTTTCTAGCCTCGCTCTCAGGTTGTTTGCTCGAGATCTCTTTCTGCGTCCCCCATCCTCGGGGAAGAGGGAGAGGGAGAGATTCTATCATGAGCGGCAGTTTTGGTACATTTTTTGCAAGAGGGAGGCCCGGCCTCCTCAAAAATTCTCAGGAGTCACTTTCCCCTACGATTTGAAAATATCTATTTAGATATAAAATATCTGAAAGAAATCTCTGAAAGCCATTGGATTCGTTCTCAATTGACACAAAACGAGCCAAGTCCGGTCTCCGAAAGTTGACGTCCGTCCAGAATCGCGGATGAGAAGCCAGAGCCTGGAGGATTCCCCTGACTCATAGACAACTATAAGGGTATCACGCTGCTCACGAAATATAAAAGTAAGCGATAGCAGGGAGGCCGGCCTTACAGTCTGCAGTGCGCATGAGCAGGTGCCTGCTAGCAAGAGCTAGCATGTTTTTAGGCTCCTTAGCAGTTCGGTAATCCGAATTTGCATTGCCAATTTATATCTACGCAGTTGCCACGGATAAAAAAAAAAGACACAAGGTATGCTATTCATAATCATGATATTCGCTAGGTTTAGCACGATGCGATATTGTTTAGAAGTTCTGAAACTCACAAGGGGAGAAATTTGACCGTTATGTCATTCTGTATTCCACATTTCCCAAAAGCGGGACATTTGGGCGTCCCGCTCACTTCATCGAGGGACACCGGGACAGGTAGTCTGAATGTGGGACTGTCCCGCCCAAATCGAGACGTTTAGTCACCTTACTTAAAGATGAGGAAAAGAGGGACAGAGCACCATCGAGTGAAAATAACTCTTTCTGGATTAGGAGTATTGACTACTAGCGAGTTTGTTTGCCCTTCGGGCAAACAAACTCGCTATGGTCACGCCTTCGGCGCTCCATCGTCCAGGTTAGTGATTCACTCATTAATTTTTTTTCAAAGTGGCAAAAAAGTATAAAAAATTATGTACCTGTCTAAATGTGTGCCAAGAGAGAACGAACTAATATTTCCATCGAAATAATTACACCAATTATTTCTTGTGTGCCTGACTTCAAATCTCTTCATAATCTGTCCTGAGGAGTCTTATTTGAAAAATAAGATATGCACTTTGAAATCGAACAGGTACTTCTGCTCCAAGTTTCAAATTTCTTTAGTTCTCTTCTTCATTGAATCGGAAAAGTTTCCGGAAAATTAATCTTTCGCAAAAAAATATGCCCTCAGGGGTTTTACCTAAAAATTAACATTTTTACTGAAAAAAGTACTCGGAGAACAACGTGCATGCCAACCCAGTTTAAAATCCCGACTGGAATTTTCCAGCTGGATTGAATCTGGTTTTGTTAGCTGGTTCCAGCTGGACTCCAACTGTAAATTCGGACCGATTCCAGCTGGAAGGTAGAGCAAAAATCCGGCTGGATCCAGGTTGGTTCCCAACTGGAATTTTCCAGATGGACTGAAGCTAGTTGTCTTTGTCGTTTCCGGCTGGATTCTAGATGGTTCCCAGCTGGATTGAAGCTGGTTGTGCTTGTCGTTTCCAGCTGGATCCCAACTGTATATTCAGACTGATTCCGACTGAGAAGCAGATGAAAATTCAGACCAAATTTAGCTTTATAAAGAACACCAAGAGTGTATCAGCTGGTTCCTAGCCGATGGATTTAATTTGAAAGCAGGTGTAATTAATCTGAAAATTTGTCAGACATTGAAGCCATAACTACAGTTTAAAAGTCTATGCACTTTCACGGACCATGTCAATCTGGAAATGGTTTCTGCTTCCCAGGAATTCCTTATCTGTGTACTTAAATTAGTTGCACATGGATGCAATAATTTCGTGGAATCGCTTGAAAATTTTGAATTTTGCGGTATTGGTGATATGCCAATCAAGCAATGAAACATGAGATTATAAGCAGTGGCAACTCGTTCGCTCGTTCAAACCGTAGCTCCTATTACTAATCATACACGCGCAATTAGGGCCTCTGCTATTGCTTGCCAAAGCCCTGACATCGAGCTCTTAGGGCAGTGGTTCCCAAACTTTTTGAAGCGAGGGCCGCATGGACACTTTGGTCTACTTTGAGTGGGCCGCACTAGTTACGTTAGTCAAACTGGAGTGGGCCGCATTGAAAAAGATCCAACATTTCTGCATGGTTAGCCCTTTATCTGGCCATCGATCTCGTTGTCAAGCTACTTTAAACCGGGAAGTCCCATTTAAAAAAATGAGCAGCA
>CAJPEV010001110.1:63773-77527 GCA_905338385.1 Darwinula stevensoni
CACCTTTGCATTGAAATCTCGATTGATGATGTCGGAGGTGTTGTTGGCTTAGGGTTTCTTGAGTCTGATTCTCCCACGAGCCAGAGTCGACGTTCAATAAGCTTCCCCTTCAAAGCAATGGTTATGTTTGACAAAATTAATACTATTACTTCTCCAATGTCGTAAATAAAAAAAGGTAGCTATGATGTTCCAACAAGGAAACAAAGAAAACCGAGGAAAAGAAATTATCAACGTGGAGACTAACGTTGATTCAGGTCCAATACATTTTTTTCAAATATGAAGATTTTACAAAAGGATATCGTAGACGAATCTCTAGGGTGTGTTATAGGCTTCATTCCTTCTAATGCAGCCTGAAATGACTATCCAGAAACACTCGGATTCGGGCATAAATTCGTGGGAAGAGCGCGACGGGACTGTGGAGGCAAGGCTTCTCGCTTTTTCGATATGAAAAACTTGACCCTCTCATTAAAAAATTTCAAGCTACATCTGCCTCTGAAAAATAGTGTTCGTCGTTTGGTTTCTATTGTGCGTAGAAGAGCGGTGAAACATAATTCAATCGTAAAATTCAGGGGATAAAATTGAAACCGGGCAGCAAGTGTGGGGAGCTTCTGGACTTGGATTTCTCTACTTATGAACCTGTTTCGTTGCCACTACCTTGATGAGTCTACATCTGGTTAAGCGTCATTTTGCTCATGGGACTTAAAAAGTCGTGCTTTAAACTTCTTAATGATCGTGTTTTTCTTACTGAAACAGAATTAGCCTTAATTCCCTACTCTGTACCACGGAAGACCATCTGACGTGGTTAACCTCAGTGTGCAACAGACACGCGTCTCCTCACGCCTCACGACCTAATTTTTTTAAAAATGGAAATGCCCTTTGAAAAAAGGTGGAATTCAAAGAAATCCGAAACAGATATGATATTTGTACTTAATGAACACATCAATGTCAGCCTCTATAGCTCTCAGTCCAACATTAGTTTGACATTTTTTTACGAATTAAGAAAATTTGTAGTGTTCTTTCTTTAAACCACCAAAAGGCAACTGAGACACGTCTGTTTCCTGAAAGACCAAAAAAAAAACGGTATTGGGAACTAAATTGACTTAAATCAATTATGATGAATTTAGTTTCTTTTTTTAAATTAACTTCTGTCGAGGTCAGTAGCAAATATGTTAAGACAGCAATGGAAGAACATGAATGATCCGGAAGATCCGGATCATGGAAGAACATGAAGCATTCCAGATGGTCAAGCACTTCTATTTGCCAACTGGTTATCAGCTGGACAAGACATTTGGTTCCTTGCTGAATTTCAGTCGGCCAAACACATCTACTATCCAGCTGGTTACCAGCTGGAAATGGTGTCTGCTTCCAAGCTGTGTTCCAACTGGTCAAACCCATCTACTACCCAGCTGGATACCAGCTGGATCGGATTACTTTTTTTAATGTTTCCAGACTAATTTCAAGCTGGTAAATTCAATCTCATTTCCAGGTGGAGCCCAGTTGGAAAATGTAGCTGTTTCCAGTCGGGATTTTAAACTGGGAAGTTTCATCCTTATCCGTTTCCTCTTTTTGCTGGTGCAAAAATATCTTTGGAAAAGCTGACAAAGCCAGAAGCTGTGCCCTATGCACCACAAAACTGGACATTTTTTTTTCTGAACTCACCATCACCTCAGTTATTGCTGTGCCAAATTCATATTTCTATTTCTGTACAATTCAGTAGACAATAAAAACTATTTAAAAACGTCACCCCCCAAAAGTGTGCCCCCAGGACATGCATCTGAAATTCGACATTTTTCCTGAACTTTGTGTCTCAGTAGGCATGTCCATGCCAAGTTTCAGCTTTCCATGTCTCTTCGTTTGACTGAAGCAAATATAAATCATTGCAAACATCTCCCCCCCAAAATGGGTGCCCCGAGAGCATGTACCTCCAAAGTCTGATTTTTTTCTGAACTCTGCATCCAAAAAGGTACACGTGTACCAAGTTTCACATTTCTAACTTCTCAAGAACATGGTTAGAATTAGCGTCAGTCAGTCAGTCACGATCGTCTATATATATTAGATGCAAGGGGTTCTCATCCAAAAATTTCCCACAAAAAACTTCTACGTGTAACTGGGCACATTGGATCATCGCGTCAATCCGATATTGGATCGATGATGGAATGTCAATATTGGGAAGCCAATATTTAGTCGATATTGGCAATAATGTCAAGATGACAACGTGCCCAATGTTGGCCCAGCATTGAGCTAATATCTAGCACTACTGGCGTGGTTTGCAGGTCGAAGTTCAAGATTGGTTGAACATTCCCCAGCAATCACAGACATATTCCATATCAGAACTTCAAAAGGTAATATCATGCTTCATGATACTACCAGAAATATTATTTTAAAATGCGATTTAAGATGGTAACATAATGCCATAAAGCTGCTAAGGCAGCCGTGCAACGGTGGACTTGGACCTTCAACGTTGATGATACTGTATTGACACTGGCCGAATGTTGCCCATTTACCACAACACCACTATGTTTGCTGGGTTCATCCTCTCCAGTTTCCCCTGCACCAACAATACATTACGTATTGATATCTATGTTTAATTTAGTTTAATTCAGGATAATCTGCTTTTTTTTAAGTTTTATTCATATTTTGTTACGATTTGGCAGGCAATCGACGCCCTGTGCACCGCTCGGACCCCCTCGGTACGGCTCTGCTCTCCGCCATGCTTTGCACACATTCCATGCGACCATCACTTCTGGGCACATCGTATGGAATGGGAACATTGAGCATGGTATCAGTCTTGAACACTTGTCTCCCCATCAATGGGAGCTGGAGAACATGTTGAAAGATATCAGGTTTGTCTCAGGTCACGACTCAATTGACTCGTGGGGCTCACAATTTCGTATGAATTCCATGATTTCGACATTCGACGTGTTTTCGACCACTTTTGGCATGCGCCTTCTTGGATATTCGGCGAAAGTTATATTCGAATATTGTTTGAGGAGACATTCTTTGTCTCCCCAAGACAATTTTTCTTAGGAACATTTTTGCTTTTCGCCCTTTTTTATTTCGAAGTTTTTTACTTTTTAACTTTTTTTACGAGCGACCTCAAAAATCACGATCATACCATTCAAGACCCAAGCACTGGTCGAAGTTCTACAGGTACCTACCCAGTAACACATCCTTGTGGAAACAACATTGAAACAATGTTTCATGGCAACATTTATGATGTTGAAACAACATTGAGGTACCACATGGATTCAATGTGAATGCCATTTTTGTCAACATTCATTCAACATTCCTTAATGAGTCCCTGGTAATTAGGTTCCTCCATGGATCAAAGCAGAGATAAATTCATCAAAATGAATCGTATGCCCTATGTATGATGATATACTAAAGAGGATAAATGTTCTTCAGCTTCTACAGGTCAGTACCCACTAAGTACCAAGAAGTTTGAGAGGATGGGTCCTCTTCAGTTCTCCCAACAGCATCGAAAGCTTGTGTGATCTAAATGATTTGCAAAATGATGATAAACTCCCTCAGCTTCTCATTTCAAGGATTTGTGAATGAATCCCTTCAGTTTTCATGTGCTCCACATGTCTCTAATCGCCTAGACTTCTATGCGCCTAGACTTCTATTAGAGCCGTAAGGCTCGAGTCCAGTGACCATAGCTATCTAGGGATCATGCCTAGACCTGGGACAGTTCCAGAGCAGCCCTGGGAGTGACCGGGTTGCCCGGAGGCGCTTCTCACAGCAGGAGGGAGGTGAAAGTCTTTGTTTCGACTAATCCCAGGACCATCCTAGGATAGCGTCTCAGTCGAAACAAAGCTTTTATGGCGAGGGCTCACTAAACAAAACTCATTAGTTATTTCCACCCAGATTGCCATCGGGGATGTTAGGACCGGTTTTTGGAAAAAAGTCACCCGGAAATAAGACCCCCAGATTAGGCAAAGGCAGAAAAGTGTCATCCAGTTATGTTCAGGTCGGATTAAAGACTCATTCATTTTTGCGACATTTAGTGATATTGATGTCATGTAATTTGAACAACTTCACTGAAATGTTATTAAACATAAAACAAAGTCCAACTTCTGCCCATTCCTTAAAAATGAATATTATGACTGGAAATCTTTTGATTTTGGCCGTGTCGTACGACGAGATGATTGCACTCTCTCTGCACTTCTTGGAATTTTTTCTCAAATAACAATTGCTCTGGGGCCATGTAAGGTTTTTATTTTTATTTTATCTCCCTCATATCCACTTTCATTCCTTTTTCCGGGGGGTGGAGAGGATCAGGATTAACTCCCCTCCTCAATCCACCACCCTGAACCGCCCATTGCCCCCACCCCTATTTCCATCCGCAGTCCCTAAATCTGTTGAAGTCCATGTTCATAACGGGACAGTCCTTCCATACATTATGAATGTAGGAAAATAATATTTCTATAGAATAGATTTAAAGCTTTCAATCGAGAGATGTTTTTGCCTTTTCCATTCTCAATGAATGGAAACGAAAAATCTATATTAATTGAAAAATTGGTGGCAATTCATTGAATATTAAAAACATAGATAACAGTCACATAACTGCATGAATGTGTCTTAAGGTCGCCAAGTGAATGTCTTTAATTATCTGATACGTATAAATATATATAAATTAGAAATTATTAAGCAATGACCTGGGTGGCTTTTTCGCATTTTCATCTCGGGTGGCTTTTTCCGCTTTTGCCAATTCTGGGGGTCTTTTTTCCAGGTGGCTTTTTTTCCGAACCCCCCTCGAGTTGGGGGACGGTCTCTAAAAGGAGAGAATGAGGAAGGAAGGTCTCTAACACGTCCTGGAAACGAGTGTAGGACAAAACGGCCCCGGACGAAATGGCCCCGGACAAAATGTCCCCGGACATGATGTCTCCAGACATAATGGTCCCAAATGCAATGTAGGACATAATGGCCCCACACACCAGAAAACCAGCTTATTTGAATAAGAATTAATTTTTCCCTCACATATGTTGATGTGCTGTTCAAATTCATTCAATCATACATTCTACTGTTCAATTATACATTCTGTCGAATTTATAATTGTAAACAGTTGCTTCAAAGTTGCTTGAATCATTAAATGATATTACTAATCTATTAAAATAATTATAATTCATAAAAAATTATGCAATGGATGCAATATTTTTTCAAGTACAAAAAAAAGCTAAAATCGGATGGCATGACTAACTCCATGCAGGACCTCCTCCAAGGATTTAAATCCCTCTCCATACTGTGTGCAAAGTGTTCTCAGCCTCTGCTGCATTACCTTGCATACCCGCTTCTGCCTCTTCTTGGGGGGGATTCCCTGCAGTTTCTGGCAAAATTGTGTTGTTTGATCGTATTCAAACCAATAATACACACTCAAGAATGAATAAGATATATTTTGGCAAGTAATGCTGTCACTTAGGTATAACAGGATGATAAAATATAAAATACTTACCATGCACACAATCACCTATTCCACAGGAGAATAACAGACCTTCCTTCTTTTTTCTGTACTCCGTAAACGTATGAATATTTGAATAGAGGGAAATTGCTCTTTTATGCAAATGTACCTGCAGTAAAAGTGAAAGTCAGAAGATAGTCATCTAGTGCTAGTGCTGATTGGAGGATCAGAGGATTACAGTGTAAACAAGGTGGGATGTTTGACTTTTTGACTGGGAAGTGCTGATTGGATCAGAGGATTAGATGGAAAGAGGATCAGGATCAGAGGATTAGAGGGTAAATAGGGTAGGATGGGTCAAGTAAAACTGCATTAGTTGAATAAATTGTGTTCATGACTTATAACTATTTTAATAGATTTTAATAGTTTGAACAGCATATCAATATCTGAGAAGGAAAAATTAATCCTTATTCAAAGAAGCTGGTTTTCTGGTGTTTGGGCCATTATGTCCTACATTGCATTTGGGACCATTATGTCCGGGGTCATTTTGTCCGGTTCCCCCTGGAAACTATGCCAGAAAGCGTTACGAAAATCAAAGCGAGGGAGGCTAGTTGAAGGGGGAGGTTCAAGTTACAGTTAATGAGGATGGGCACATGATTGCTCCCTACGTCTTCTCCCATAGAGAAGTTCTGGAAAAAGGGAGGAACTGTGCATTGCTCAGTGCTAGGGCAATTTTGTACGAATCTCCTAGTCCTGGACAGTAGTGGGTGGGGCTGTCGTCATTTAAAATAGAGAAGCTGCTGGAGGCTATGAAGTCGCTGAGTATGTTATAGTCTATTCGGCCTCAAAAGACACACTTGCGGCTTCGATGTGACAGGTCAAGGTCAAGAGGAGCCTTGGTCATTAAATATCACTTATGCTCCTCACCTGAGACGTGGTGAATGAAGGGATTTTTCTTGAAAATCAGGGTTGCCGACTTTCTTTCGTTCAATCGGGTGAAGGGGGACCCTTCAGCTGATCTCAGCTGACTGAAAGGTGCTGTCCTTTATCTGACAACACTAAAGCGTGTCATAAACCTTTAGCCCCCCAATGACCAGATATACCAGATATGGCCAGATATACACGTATCTCTTTGACTCCTTGCCTCTCACCGTCCCGTCAATAAAATCTTTTGTCCTCAACCAAATGTGTCTTTTGCTGCCGAATAGACTATACCAATTATATTGGGTTCTGGGCAGAAGGAGAGATCAGGAGAGTGGGCGTTCAGATCTCCTAGAAGAAGCGAAGGGCCGTTAATTTGGTTAATGAGGTCAAGATCGGAAGGAGAAGGAGGGAAATAGGAGGGAAAAAAGTATGGAAGACAGAGAGTTGTTAGGGAAAAATGAATTTTAACTCCAATTATCTCTGAGTAAGTGTGCCAAGAGCGCCTAATTAATTCTGAGGTCCAGGTTACTGAGAATGTAAACTGCTGAACCCCCACAGTACGGCCTTTTCTGAAAGGAAGGTTTGTGACATTAGTAATTCCGGCTTTATACACATAAGTTCGCTGAGGCAGATAATGGCGGGACTAGTTTGCTCTATGTATTGCAGGATTTCAGGGCGCTTGCCTCGGAAGCCGTTACAGTTAGGTGAAGTAGAGTAACTGTATGAGAGGACATTGTTAAGCAGGAGAGGAAAGGACGGTGGGGGTGTGGCCGAAGGAAACAGTAAAGCCGAGCGCGCGCAGGGTGGAGATGATGCCTTCCATCTGCTTTAGGAGCAGCTGGATGACTGAGTTAATCTCGGGAGAGGGAGAGATCGCGGGGAACGGGGGCGCTGAAACGTCCGCGGAAGGGGAGGGTGTGGCGGCGGCTGCGAGGGGGGGGAGAGAGGTGACGGACGCGGATGTGGGGGGGGGGCCGAGGGCGGACGCGAGGGAGGCGCGGCGATGGAAGGGTAGGGTGGAATGGGCGGGAGTGACGAGGGGACGGTGCGAGGTGGCGCGGTGCGAGCGGGGACGGCCTGACTCGCGAGAGGGGATGTCCAAGCGGGGTGCGATGGGGGCGGGGCGGGGACGAGCCTGATGTGCGGCCTAGCTGGTGGCGTAGCCGGCCTAATGGGAACTTCAGGGCCTGGATCCCCTTTCTGCTCGGCCAGGATCTTCCTGGCAAGGAGCGAATGCGCGAACCTGAGGTCGCGGGCAATCTGTAGTCGTTTTTCTTGCCGTTTGGGGCAAGCGGCCGAGTTTGCTTCGTGTGCTCCTTGGCACTGGCTGCATTTAGGATGCAAGTCGTTCAGCTTTACCTAGCAGGTTTTGTCGGTATGTCCCTTTCCTGAGCAGTACGAGCACACGTCGCGGTCGGCCTTGCACTGTCCTATATAGTGGCCGTACTGCAGGCATTTAAAGCATTGAATGATTCGTGGCTCTTAGTGCTTAAGAAGGTGTGCCTCCGCCTCCGTCGGCTAAAATTTGCGCGGAAGGAACTCATACCACGCGCGCAAGACCGTCAGATGGCGAAATTGTAGGAGGAGGGGGAGGGGCGCGGCGGTTTTGGTTTTTCGCATCCTGATGATGCCATTCTCAACAAATGAAATTCCATACTAGAGTGCGAGAACGTCGCGGACTACATTAATGTCCTCCTCCAGGCCGACATATTTGAGGACGGAGATGCGCGCACGCGCGGGATAGGCCTCGCCTGCTTCATTCCACCTGTTCGGGGCGACGTCCGCGGGTTTGCTGAGTGAAAGGACAAAACCTGCGTGAGTTGAAGTCAAGCAGAGGGCAGTTGGGAAAGGCAAGTCTTTGCTGGTGCTTAGGCGGTAGGGATTGGATGAGTAATGGTTTCGCGAAGAAATTGGGATTTCCTTGAGCAGGGTTGGATGAGTTAGTGGGTGTGGGGATGAGTGCACAGAGGAGTTGCCTGGGGTCGTGGTGGGTGTTTTGGAATGGGCAGGCGATAGGGCACGTTATTGGCTGTGTTAGAGGATGGATGCGGAGGGGAGCGCAAGGGGCTAGCAGTTGGTTGGCGAAGGGGGGAAGAAGTTCGCTAGGTAGCGGAGGGCGGTGAAGGTGTGTGCGGGAGAGGGGGGGCAGGAGAGGCCTGCCGCCTGGAACGAGGTGAGGGGTTGGACCAAACGGAAGGAGGGGGGGGGGAGAGGTCTTCTTCCGGGTCCTCTTTTTCGCCGGCTTGGTACCGTACAAAAAAAGGGGGAGATGTTAGTATAGGGGCGGAAGTGCAAATGCAGGAGGATATTGGCGAGAACGCGGAAGAGGAGAGTAAAGTGGAAGGCAAATTTGAAACAACACGGTCCTTAAAAAGATAATTAATAAATCAGGTGCAGTATAAAAGGGAGAGTGGGATATGTCTTAACAACGACAATTTGATGGCTGCCGGAATAAAGGGCCCATTAGCTGGGGTGTGGGAAAGGTCTGGCCGAAAAAAGCACGAAGAGGCAAGCTAGAGCCTAGGCGTGGACTCTAGCTGAAGGAATCGGTAATCGAATCTACTATTTGTGATGCTAATTCTGAAAATGAACCATCTTCCTTCCATTCTCTAGGCCAGAGTTCTGAAGTTTCTTGGACTGGGTTACCTCGTAAGACCAATTTTATGAAGAATTCGAATGTCTTCCTCTGTGGTGCTTTTGTGGGAGCAAGATCGGGCACATCAAGGAAAGTACTAGTATTGGAGATAATTCCAGCTGTATGAAGTATTGACTAGCTATAGCGGGTACTTTGGCGTCATCTAGCGTCGATTATATGAACCTTTGTTTCTAGCCACTGTCAGATGAATAACATAGTCATGCTCAAGGAAAGCGCCTCTTAAACGTTCGGCGAACATCCATCAAGAACGTCATGTATTGGCGATCAAACGGGACCTTAATTAGCATCCAAAAGCTGCTCATCCCAGAACCATGAGCGTGAACCTCCTTAAGCCGGGGTTGAGCGTCCTCCTGGACGTTCTTGTGCTACTTGGAAATAAGCCTATATCAATGAAACACCCTAAAAACTAGTTTAAATTGCCTCCAGAGGTCTCATCTTGGCAATGCCTTGCGGTTAAACTCTCAAGAACGACCCTACACTGCCAGCAAAAATTCTTCAGCTTTTATCCTCCTAAAGGGTGTTTCAACTGCAACTCATATTCATCCTTTGCGAGTTACATATTTAGCCTTTTTGATAGATTAAATTAAAAATCTTATTATTAACTATCCTTTTTAACCCACCTGGATTAATATAGATATGTAAATACATGTAATCATGAAGGGGAGAGGCTTTCCTCTAATCCAGCAGAGTATCTTAAATGTCAGACCCGAATTTTACTACCCAGACTTCAGAATGAACGAACGGGAAGGATTTCAGGAACACTCATTTTCTTTATTAGATTCAGATGTTCCATGTGAATATACTAGGGGGGTTCAAATGAAAAGGGGATAACGGGTGTTACTCATAGCCTAAGGGTAACCTAAGCGCAGCTGAAGGTAGGGGACTGAAAGTTCCCTCTTAATTTGAACATCCTTAGTAGTTTCTTTACTTATGTACGGGCTACTGTTTGTGAAGACGAGCATGTTTTGGTCAAAGATCCAGGAATCTGTCTCGTATATGGGAATAAGAAATGAGGAAGTGTCAGCTTTTATTACTACCTATAATGAAGCAAGGATAGACACAGGGTGAGGTGACAACGTACCTGAGCGGGAGATTCCTGCAAAAGAGGGAAGGGCCCCTAGTATGGAAGGGCCCTACTCGTGTTTATACCCCACTCAAAGTGCTGACTATCAAACCCTTCAGATCGAAAGGGATTTTTAAAAATGCAGAGGAGGTTCAATCAATATCTAAATAACCCTTTGAGATAGTGTTTCACTGGCATTTAACTTTTTTTTCTATTAAGTCCAAAAAGATATACCCTGAACCCTTTTTGCTAACAGTGTAAGCCAGGGTTGTTGGGAGGGGGTGCATGGATGAAATAACTGCTACTGTAAGATATGATTGCCAGGAAGAATGGAAAAATGGTCCATTTGAAAAAATTTCCGAGATAGTTGATTCGCAGATTGGTCTGATACGCAGGGACCCTATTTTCATTCGTTGAAAATTCGAGGTTTTTATGGAAGTGAGAAACTAGCTCATCTGGGTGGGTCATGAGTCTCATGTTGTTAATAGCATGTGCACATGTAAGATCAATGACAGCCCAACAGCCTGATACTTATAGCCCACCTTGTACACGTACTACTTTCCTTCGCTTTCAAAAAGACGATCACTTAAATAGGACTGTCAATTCGATTAGATTAATCGACCGATTAATCGATTAAAGTATTAATCGCGCTTTAAAAAAAATTAGTCGGGAATTAATCGAATTTTTATCTACCCCTAATCTCTCCCTGAATGCCTACTTTTCCCCTTATAGTTTTACTACGTAGTTCATAGTTTTGAAAAACAACCGAAAACGAATGCTTTATCAAGGGAATAATGGCTTATAGAAGGTAGTCGTTTTCGCACTGCTCACTCTTCCTCAAGAACGACTTACTATTTTTGGAGAAAGGGAACACACAAGAACAAAGCCATCGATTTCAGACTATTCCAAAAGGAAGCTTCCTGACTCTTTTGCATCCACAAAGGCGTCAGGACACGCATCCCGTGTCCTGCTTAGTCTACGGCCTTTGGAGGCATAGCCTTGCAGGCCTCGCGCGTCAGGCTAAGGTAGAAGGGTCTAGGGCAGAGCGACCAAAAAGTCACTGGATGCGAATGGGGAAAAGAAAGTCGTAATGAAGAAGTTACAGGGGAAAGCACAGAAGAGGGGGGTTGGGCAGGGACATGGGGCAGGAGAGGCAGGGACATGAGGCAGGAGAGGCAGGAAAGAGGATAATGTGATTGTTAAGACTGGGGAGTGAGAGGCGTACGTGTACGAGCAAGTGCACCGGCGAAGGTCTGTGGGACCCATCGGAAAGTAACCGAGAGAGGGGGAAAGCCAGGGTAGGCGAGAGAAGTGGAAAACGAAACCCTCTGAAATGTACCCTCATGAAACTCTCTCCTATTCCTTACTTGCTTATATTTTTGTTCTTCCATCCTGTGTTGCAGGTAAATCGTTAACGAATCTATGAATCTCCACGCAATGAAGAATCACTGTATAAGTCCAATCATTTAGATTACATTTTTGCATCCTTCCATTATGTGTTGGCTAAATGGCAAAGGGCCTCAGGGCGCTTCTTTGCTTACGTTTCATTATTTATATGGCTAAGTTGTAACTATTTTCTTTCCGATTGGAATGTGTCACATGTAGGATGAACATGTATGTATGACACAAGCAGAATAATTCCCAATGCCTTCGACATGATTCAAGGAGGAACTAAGGGATCGATTAAAACTCGTTTAATCGATTAAATAGCTCTCGATTAATCGACCAAATTTTTTAATCGATTGACAGCTCTACTTAAATATTAAGTTTTTCTCTGGAGCTGGAGAAATGATATTTTTTGCATAGAAAGACCATTTTCTATTCAGTATTTCATATATGTAACCTCAGAAGGGATAAATATTTATATCTGTTCTCATGGATACTCATTTATCCATGCACAAGATGCACTCTAATCGTTAAATATTTAACTCTCTCGCTCGAAAAGGATATAAAGAATTAATCGCATTTAAGAAAAGCAACCAACTAACCCTTTTAAATTGTGATTCACAGACATCAAACAGTTTTTTTTTACGACTTTATCCTTCGAAAGGTTAAACCCTGAGCCCTTTCTGCTAATAATAGTGAAGTGGCTTGAGGTGCAGAAAAAGGAAAGAAGAGAAAAGGAAACTGACGCTTTCAATGGCGCCGCCCTCTTCCCAATTCCTCTAGCATTTGGCAAGTTTTCTCTGTACTTTCTCATCTCAAGGTCTCGAAACTTCGCTCAAATTTTCTGCTCATCTTTACGAGTTTTTCTGCTACGTTTTGCTGGTAAAAACCTTCTAGGTGGCCGTTTTGTGCCATTAGTATGACACCAGGGCCACTAATGCAATTGGGTTGATTGACAAGTTGTCTCCGTGAATATTCATCCGACTCACTTGAATCTAGTCCATTGCATGGTGTGACAGTGCGAGGCAGGGTGCCAAATTTCATCAAGAACGCTCAGCTCCTTGGTCGTGCGTTTTTTTTTTGACGATGAGTATACACTGGACAACATTTTTTTGGAAATTTCCGAATTTCCATCGTAAGAATTTTCGACTAAGACCAAGTAAACCTGCATTCCCTCTAGTGGACGGAAAATTTTTCCTGCATATTCTTGGAAATCCGACTTCGTCTTATTTGCATAATTTTCCCCTTCTTTTTCACAAAATATTATGGCTAAGGGACCTAAATTCGAATTCCGACGTTTAAGCGAACGATCCTTTTCCTCCTTCGTGTCGGAAAAGTCTGTTTCGAATATTCTCAGAAAAACTTTCCTGATCATTCTGACCTTTCCTCATCAACACTTGAGGGAAGCCACCCGACACCTTTAGTTTACATTCCGAATGATATCCAGTAGCCTCCGATATCCCCTTAATTATGACCCTGTGATGCTTCGAAAAACGTACCGTTTTCATTAGGAAGAAAGGTAATTTTATGCGTATTTTCATATCGGATACAGGGGAAATGAAAAGCATCACAGCTTCTTTTTCCCGTCGGGAGAGGAACTGCTCTGAAACGATGCCTCACAGACATCATCTACATTTCCAGGCTGCCGGCGGCCAGGCACTTCTTGGCCCGATCGAAGTATAAAAGATGCAGGACTCGATCGTTCTTTTCGTACACTCTCTCTTTGAGAAAAGAGAGAGGCGAGAGTGGATCTTTTCCGAAGGTGATTAAAAGGAGGTACAGAATAATTGCGTAGATGAATAGAATTTACAGCTTCTCTGGATGCACTCACAGATTAATGAGGGGAGGTTCCGTAATGATGAAATCCCATGCATCGTGCAGTATTTCGAATGGAAAGGGAGCAGTTTTGAATAATGAAGGCAATTAAGGAAAACCTGAATGAGACTGAAATTTACTTCCGTGAACGGAAACCGATTCCGACGGATTGGATGGATGATGGATTGGAACTTTCCGGAAAATGAGAGGAAAGCTCCATTACTCCCTTTTGTCGGAAGGATCGATTCGGTCGGTTTTTTTCGGAACGGCATGTTTAGGTAAAAAATAGGAGACATGGTTTCCGCTATGAATCGGAATCCCCTTCTCTGCGCATAAGACGGAAACCCTGTTTCCGATGCCTTAGTCGGAATTATTTAACAGTGTAATTGGCTGTATCGCAACTGGAGGGGCCACATCTTAACGACCTGGGATTAGCCGAGCTTATCGTCTCGAGGGGGAGGGGGAGGTCGGGGAGTTAATAATCCTGTCTTCGGACTTTCGGATAGAGTCCTATA